>JAVHYY010000948.1:0-65378 GCA_035221665.1 Okamejei kenojei | reverse complement strand
TATTGATGTGTCTCCAGCTCCCCGGTGTCCTAACTATATAAGTGTCTAGGCCCGCAAATACGTCACCCTTCCAACAACCCAGTTTGCTGCCTGTCCCCCTGTGGGTATAATATGGGGGAGGATGAGGTGGTTGGTATAACCAGCAGAGCTGTTTTTATATACCCTCTATATGTCTATTGTCGATTCAGTTTGCCGTCAGTACAGGGAAATGCGGGGTGGTGATAGTGCACTGTCACAAAGACATTAACTGGATTTCAATCGACCACGTACATGTGTGCGCGCAGGATGCAGGGAATAACGTTGAGTGCAAGGTAAAGCCTGCAATCCTGTTCAAGTAGTCCAGGGTCACCAACGACGTAATAGCAGTTTTGTTTTTATTTTTGTACAAAATAAATAATGGGATGTCTTTGTAAAATTCAGGCCGATTATAGACTTTGCCCGAAAAACGAATTGTAAACGTTCGAAACTGTGAGAATGGGGAGGGTTCAACTTTGGATCAAAGCGTTCACCTTCACAAAGATATTTTAGCAATGAGTTGGCTGAGCCCTAATCAAATACACACAAAACTTCTGGAAGCACTCAGGGTCAGGCACATCTGTGCTTGAATGATTCACAGTCTGAGTGTCTGTCTTTGGCGTATCGTTCAGAATTGATGAAGTCGAGCGAGAAAGTTGACAATTATGTGAGGTTGGTACAAAGGCCGGCAACAGTTGACCAGTACATGGTTTACTTAGGCCAAGTTTGGAGGATATTGGACCATTGCGCTGTCCCAGTGGGACTTGTGTAGATGGGCAAGATTGTCGGTGTGTGAAGTTCGTGCCGAAGGGCCAACATAGCGAAGATAAAACATAGAAACATAGAACATAGGTGCAGGAGGAGGCCCTATCGGTCCTTATCGAGCAGCACCGCCATTCATTGTGTTCATGGCTGATTGTCCCCCTATCTATAACCCGAGCCTGCCTTCTCCCCATATCCCATTGCTCCACTAGCCCTAGAGCTCTATCTAACCTCTCTTTAAAATCCATCCATGAATTGCCTCCACTGCCCTCGTGGCATAGAATCCATAAATTCACAACAACTTCTGGAATAACAAGTGATTTATATTCCTCATCTCAGTCTTAAATGACCTCCCTTATTAATTCTAAGACGTGTGGCCCCTGGTTTCTGGACCCCAAGATTGGAACATTTTTCCTACATCTAGCTTGTCGCAGATCCTTTTTATAATTTTATACCAGTTTCTATAAGATCCCCCCTCATCCTCCTAAACTCAAGTGAATACAAGCCCAGTCTTTCCAACTTATCCTCATAGACAGTCCCGCCACTCCCAGGGATCAATCTCGTGAGCCTACGCTACACGCCTCAATCACAATGAAGTCCTTCCTCAAATAGGAGACAACAACGTAGCACAATACTCCAGATGGGATCTCACCAGCGCCCTATATAAAAAAAAAAAAACCCCTGCAGAAGAACCTCTCTAGCTCCAACACAAACTCATCTTGTTCTGAATGCCCAACGCTACCAACACTGCCTGCTGTACTGCACGACAGACTTTCAGTGATCGGTATACAAGGACACCTCAGTCTCGTTGTACGTCCCCTTACCTAACCTAACACCCGATCGAATTAAAAATCGCCCCCTTGGTTTGCGCCATCTATCTTACAAATTATATCTATATTATACGGCTAACTGCCACGACATCTGATCTGCCCACTCACTCAACCCGTCCCAGGTCACCCTTCAACTCCTAACACACCTGTTCACTAGTTCCCACTGCCACCATCATCTTTGTGTCATCCGCAAACTGCTAGGACAAACGTACTAAGCAGTATGACTGACTCCTCTCTCTCACTCCTCCTCTCTCTCTCTCCTCTCTCTTCTCATCTCTCTCTCCTCCTCTCTCCTCTCTCTCTCTCCCTCTCGTCCCCTCTCCCACTGTCTCTGTGTCTCTCTCACATCTCTCACTCCATCTCTCATCTTCCCTCTCTCTCGCTCTCTCTCACTCTCGCTCTCACATAGTTGCCTACAGGATGAGGGTGGGTAATCAGCAGATGGGAGGGGAAAATGAAAAATCACTGCAAGTGAAAGGAGACTAAAAGGAGTGTCAGAAACTGGGCCGAAGGCCGTTTTCCGGGCAAAATGACACTGTTCCTTTCTGCCCTTGGGTTCGATCATATTCTTAACAGATACTGCTTAAATCTTGTTAATTATAAGCAGTTTAAAATCCCCACAAACTGTTTTAAGGTCATAGGTCATGTGCTGGAAGCAGAATTAGACCATTTACGTCTATTCCACCATTCAATCATGGCTGATCCATCTCTCCCTCCCAACCCCAGTCACGTGACTTCTCCCCATAATCACTGACACCCGCACTAATCAACAATCTATCTGTCTCTGCCTTAAACATATCCACTGACATGTGGCCTCCACAGCCGTCTGTGGCAAAGAATCCCACAGATTCACCGCCCTCTGGCTAAATCTCATTACTCCTCATCTCGAGGCCAACCACCTCGAGTGGTTTCAGCGGAATAAAACCATCCACCTGGTTGATAGGACTACCCTCGGTCAGGACAATAAAACCCTCACCATCTCCGCCGTATTGAGGTCGGACGAGGGATTCACCTGCCTCGCATCGGACGGGAACAACAGTAAAGAACCAGCGCAACCCATAATATAGTCGATGCGGTGTTGTGGAGTGTCCCTCAGTAACCAAGCCTCATCATTAACCACCCTGTAGATAGAACCCTACAGAAAAAATCTCACTCCTATCTCTGGCAACGACCTAGCGATTAGATTGTTCAACGCCAATGTTTGTATGTAGTGTTGTGGGGGGGGGGGGGGGGGGGGTTGGGCAAACACAAAATATAGAGGATGCATAGAGGTAGGAGTTGCACTGTCACAATCACAAGATGTCCTTCTACAAATTAGGAAACCAAAACTATACACAATACAGTAAGATGTGGTAGAGTGCTGCCTCGCAGGGCCAAGACACTGGTCCCCATCCAGACCCTTCGGCCCGCTGGTCTTCTGTACGGACTTCGCACGTTCTCTCCGCGTGACACCCGCGTGAGTTTGTCCTCCCGTGTGCCCCGGTTTCCTCCCACACTCCAAACGACGTGTGGGTCAAAGTCAAAGGCAAAGTCATTTTTGTTCGTCACATACACCGAAGGTGCAGTGAAATTAATTTGCCAGCAGCGATACACTTAAAATGAACACACAATACACAATAAAATTTAACACAAACATCCACCACAGCATTCTTGTTTGTGGGTTAATCGGCTCCTGTAAATCCCCCCACCTCCCCTCCGAGTGTTGTTGGATATAATTAATTTAATGTACACCCCAGTTAATGTGGGGTGATTGCCGGTCGGCGTGGACTCGGTGGGCCGAAGGCCCTGTTTCCACGGTTTCGGGTCGAGACCCTTCTTCAGACCTGATGCCAACTTGCAAAGTCTTGGTTTCCGCTTCACAGTCCAATTCTTATCAATGATACGGTTTGTACTACATGTGGCTGAGTCGGTGGACGGGGATCTCATCAACGAGTGTCTTTCTTTGATGTCCCCTCCACAATCTTGCCTAGGTCACACCCTCTTTAGCGTTAGAAATCCCCATTGATATGTTAAACAAAGCGTTAAACCTGCATACTTCACGAATTTAGAACGGCATCAAATTCCTCGTTGTAAATAACAAGCAAAATCTACGTTCACGATTCAGGTAAACACACGTCGAATGCTGTTATGCTTTGTTGTACATACAATCATTATGGGCCTGTCCCACTTACGCGATTTTTGAGGGGGACTCCGCAAAACCTTCAACATGTTGAAATATTTCAGCGGTAACTGGCGCCAATCTTTTGCTGTTTGTAGGTTGTCGTAGTGATATCAGCAGGTTGTCGTTCGGTGTCGTACGTCAAATTTTCATAGAACTAGTCCCTGGCAGTCGCCTAAAGAGTCGTCTAAGTGGGAGACAGGGCCTTTAGGCCTCGACGTCTAACTTAGTTGAATTTAGTTTAGTTTTGTTTCTTGTCACGTGCATCGAGGAGCCAAATGCTCGTTAACGCTTAACGCTTTTCAAAGCTTCCAGAAACATTAAGGAAAAGTTGTCTCCCCGACTTTAACTTCGTCAAGACCGGCACAGAAACTGGACTAACTCACCGGGACAGCAGCGGTCTCTGGGAGAAGGAATGGGTGACGTTTCGGTCGAGATGGGTCCCCAACCCGTCCCTTCCTCTAAGACGGTGCCTGTCCCCCGCCAAGTTACGTCGCATTTGGTGTACGTCTTCGGATAAAACTGCACCCGGAATCCTTCCAACACTTTGGCTGTAGTTGACCTCAGTTTTGTTTCCGTGTTCACGAGTGGGTAATGCAATGAGGTGACCGCTTCATTGGACCGTGGTAGATCTGCTAGACCGCAGAGCATCATGTCCGAACCCACCAATGCGTTTATTTCTAGATGTAACCAGTTTCCGCTAGCATTACCATTCTCCCAATCGGGGGGCCCTTCCGATGCACGCTGTGGGAGCCCACGTGACTTTCACATGCTCGGTGGTTGCGAATCATGAGCTTGACTTTCACTGGTTCCACACGACAACGTGACGGTACAAGGGAACGGCAGAGCAGCTAATCATTGTCGGGCCGTCAATCTTGACCACACCGTAAATTACACCTGCTCAGCCGTCCGAGCGTGTCACGATCCAGAAAGGCCTGGCCACGACGTCCATTTTAGTATAGTAGGTCGCGTCCTGGATGAGGAAAGCACCCCCTTCCTTTCCGCGTGTCAACGTGTGCTGTGTTAGCTTTGTGGCCAGTCGGAAGTATGGTCAGATTGGACCCGTGATTCGTTGCGGTCATACGTTTCGGTTGTATTAATGATGGATACGTTAATGAATGGATATAATAAAAACATATACTACTCAGTTGAAATGCACAGTTGTTCCACTTGTTCCCGCAGTCCACTTACAGCCCAGCAGTATGAATAGTAATGTATCTAATTTCAAGTAAACCCTCACATTCCTTTTGAGTTTTGCTCTCTCCTCTTATAGATGGAATTTCTAAATTGGAAGTTGAAAAATAAAACACTTCCGCCCACATTGTGTTGTGTTCTCTTTTTTTCCAAAACGGATATGACTTGAACAGGGGGGGGGAAGAGATATTTGTGGTTTGTTCTGGATTTAACATTACGTTTGGTTTGAAATATTTGAGCGTCATGTGTATCCGAGGTACAGTGAAAAACATTCATTGGCACGCTGTCCATCAGTTGAGATATAACAAACACCGGTTTCTCTTGTACCTCGTCCAACATCTGTTGTTCCAGGTGTCACTTCTCTATATCGTGAGACCAAGCGCATGCTCGGCGATCGCTTCGCCCAAACATCCTCCTCTCAGTTCGCCAATAAACCAACCTGAACTCCCGGTGGCTCACCATTTCAACCCCCCCCCCCCCCCCTCCCATTCCGAATCCGACCTTTCAGTCATGGGCATCCCTCCATTGCCCAGGCGCAAATTTGAGGCGCAGCACCTCATATTCGCTTGGGTAGTTTACACCCCAGCGGTATGAACATTTGATTTCCCCCAATTTCAGATAGTCTTGCTGCCTTCTCTGCTCATTCCCCTACTTCCACCCCCTTCCAAGCTCGACCAACAGCCCATGTCTCCTCTCGCCTCTTCCCTTCTTTCTCTCCCCCCCCACCCCCCTACCCGACATATAAGTCTCGACCCGAAACGTCGCCTATTCTCCTCTCCATAGATGCCGCCTCACCCGCTGAGTTCCTCCAGCATTTTTGTCTACCTGCGATTTTTCCAGCATCTGCAGTATTTTCTCAAACATCACAGGCACACATAATCACGTCCAAACTAAAATACAATGGGTGGAGCAAAGGGGAAGATACAGAATGAAGATTATAGTTCTCAACATTGTAGCCAACGCAAGAGTTCCACAGATATAGGAGGCTGACAGGCGGATGATGTTAGGTGGTTGAGAACTTCTGTATTTGATCTACTGGATCTTGCAGAATGGTGTGCGGGGGTTGGGAACTTCTGTATTTGACCTAGTGGATCTTGCTGAATGATGTGGGGGATTTGGAACTTCTGTATTTGACCTAGTGGATCTTGCTGAATGATGTGGGGGGCTGGGAACTTCTGTATTTGACCTATTGGATCTTGCAGAATGACGTGGTGTGGTTGAGAACTGTATTTGACCTATTGGATCTTGCTTCATCAAAAGCAGGAAGTCAAAGCCACAATTTCCAAATAATACTGAGGAAATTGTGAAAGAGATGGGGTGAGTAGAAGGGGGAAATTGTTGCATTAGAGCGAGGAGATGGGGTGAGTGTAGAACGGCTTCTCTAGAGAAAATAGACACCTGTAACCCGAGATGCTGCCTTTGTTTACAACATTTACTCGTTTTTATGCACTACATAATTGGGGCAAACTTCCAGAAAATTCAAAGGTCCGCCTCACAACGCTCAGTCTTTTATATCGGGCTGAAGTCGTTTCTATACTGACGCTCGCTGTTTTAATCATGTTTAAGCTTTAATTAAGTAAAATAAATACATTTCTACAACTGTACTGTAATTTTTTATTCTTGTCTTTAAAACGGCTTATTCTGTTTTAGCTTGTTTCTATTTTCTATTTCTTTTCATGACTGTTTTTAATTGCTTTTTAATGCTTTGTGTAAAGCACTTTGAATTGCCTTGTTGCTGAAATGTGTTGTATCAATAAACGTTCTTGCTTGCTGTAGATTAGTTCACTTTAGTTTAGTTTAGTTTAGCACTTGACACAAAGTGCTGGTGTAACTCAGCGGGCAAGGCAGCATCCCTGGAGAGAATGAATCGGTGAAGTTCCGGTTCAAGACTATTCTCAAGAATTAACAAGACGCTTCAGACTGAAGAAAGGTCTCGTTCCCGAAACTTCTCTCCAGAGATGCTGCCTGTCCCGCTGAGTTACTCCAGCACGTTGTGTCGACCTTCCATTGAAACCAGCATCTGCAGTTCTTTCCGACACATTCGTTTGGTTTGGTTTGGTTCATTTTAGTTTAATTAGGTCTGGAGATACAACATGGAAATTGACAATCGACAATAGACAATAGGCAATAGCAGGAGTAGGCCATTCAGTCCTGCGAGCCAGCACCGCCGTTCAATGTGATCATGGATGATCAGTCACAATCAGTACCCCGTTCTTGCCTTCTCCCCATATCCCCTGACTCCGCTATCTATAAGAGCCCTATCTAGCTCTCTTTTTGAAAGTACGCAGAGAACCGGCCTGCACCGCCTCTGAGAGAGAATTCCATAGACTCACAACTCTCTGGGTGAAAACGTGTTTCATCATCTCTATTCTAAATGGCCGACCCCTTATTCTTAAACTATGGCCCCTGCTTCTGAACTCACCCATCATCGTGAACATGTTTCCTGCCTCTAGCGTGTCCAAACCCTTAACATTCTTATATGTTGAATAAAATCCTCTGTCACCTTCTAAACTCCAGAGTGCACAAGCCCAGCCGCTCCATTCTCTCAGCATATGACAATCCGCCATCCGCTGGGGTGTAAACTACCCAAGGGAAATGTGAGGTGCTGATCATCCAATTTCCGTTGGGACTCACTCTAGCCATGGAGGGGGGGGGGGGGGGGGGGGCAGGACAGAAAGGGCGGTTTGGGAATGGTATGGAGAGATGGTGCTGAGCAACCGATCCGGTTGGATGATGCGAAGTGAGCGGAGGTGTTGGGCGAAACAATCGCCGAGCCTACGCTTGGTCTTACCGATGTAAAGCAGTTGACACCTAAATTTTAACTTTGTTTCTTCTCTCCACCCCTGCTGACTGTTTTCCAAGTTTACAGCATCTACGGTCTCTGAAGCCAGATGTGTGAAGTGATCGGGGAGGTATTAGTTAGTGGTCGCGGGGTGATCCATGCCGGTAATGAATCAACTCGCTGTGTATTTAACAGAACCTGTCTCTCAGCCTGTCATCACATCCAATGATACCCGCCCTGTAGAACACAATGACACGGTGACTTTAGCGTGCGCGGCGACGGGCACGGATGTCTCATATTCCTGGTCCAGGAACGGCCTGGCGCTCAGCACGGGCGGCCGGCTGGTCTTGAGTAACGGCAACCGCACTCTCACCATCTCCGGCGTGCTCAGATCGGACAAGGAGTTCACCTTTATTTTTGCACTGGGTCCAACCCGGTCAACACAAACACCAGCGAGCCATTCCTTCTCGACGTCCAGCTGTTAAGTGGTCACCACGGTGGCGGGGCGCGATCTAATGGACGGTCGCTCTCTCCATTCCGTCCCAATCAAGGAGGCGCGGGGACTGGATGCGAGGGGCAATGGGCTTTGAGACAACAATCTCCGCCAATAATCTCAGTGGTCCATGGGGGGAAATGGAAGATGATTCTTCCCTAAAAAAACTCAGAGTGCTGGAGTAACTCAGCGGGTCAGGAAGCATCTCTCTGGAGAACATGGATAGGTACAAAGTGCTGGAGTAACTCAGCGAGTTAGGCAGCAACTGTGGAGAACGTGGATATTTGCAAATTGCTGGAGTACTCACACATCGAGCCAGCATTCTGGAACATGGATATGTGCAAAGTGATGGAGTAACTCAGCGGGTCAGGCAGCATCTCTGGAGAACGTGGATTGGTGACGATAAAATATTAGACTTAATATTAGAGATACCGCGAGTAAACAGGCCATTCGGCCCACCGTGTCCGCGCCGACCAGCGATTTACCACTCAGGACAATTTACTATTGTTACCAAAGCAAATTAACCTACAAACGTGCACGGATTTGGAGTGTGGAAGGGAACAAGAGCATCCCGGAGGAAAACTCACGTAGGTCACGGTGAGAACGTGGAAACTCCGTACACGCAGCACCCGAGATCTGGATCGAACCCGGGTCTTTGGCGCTGTGAGGAAGTAATTCTACCACCGTGCCGCCCCTGGTCACAATTTCGACTCTGAAGAAAGGTCATATGTCCACGTGATTTCCAGAGAGCTGCCTGATTCTCCAGTGAAGCCTCCGCTGAGTTATTCCAGCGCTTTGTACCTATCCGTGTTCTCTCCAGAGACTGCTGCCGAGGCCCGCTGAGTTACTCCAGTTACTTTTGGTGTCGTTTTGTGTAAGGACCTGCATCTGCAGTTCCTTGTTTCTACAAGACGATTCTGCCCTTTCATTTCTCAAACCATTTTGCAATTGGCAGTGACTAAATTCAAACTCAGCCCATTGCCCCCGGATCGCAGTCCACCTGATTCTCTGGGTGTTATGTCTCGGACTCTCGTTGCTCTTCAATAGGTTTGGAAACAATCTCTATCTCAGCCCTCCGGGGCGTGCCGGCAACTGGACTCCAAGAAATCTGTCGCCAAACAATAAGGCAAGATCTGACACATTAAACAACTAATCTTAGGCCGCCAAAGCCATTGACGTCAATATCAACCGAGATCTTTACACGGATCACTGACGTACAAAGAGGTCGTCTTCAAATCCAACTAGGAAGCTACAATGCAATATTGCTGTTACCGCGTGTTTAGACTTTCCAGATGATTTGCGACCCAGATTCCTCCATCCATGAACAACATTTACAGTTGCGTGTAGATACATGAATGTAGAAGTTGTAAGGTCGTGTTGCACTTGTAGAAGATGATGTCGAGGACCATTAAGAATATTGTGTTCAGTTTTGGACACCGAGTTACAGGAAATATGTTTTCAGGCTGCAAATGCAAGATCACGAGAGGATGTTGCCAGGAATCGAGGGGCCTGAGCTACAGGGCGAGGTTGGGGAAGGCTGGGATTCTATTCCTTGGAGATCAGGAGTATGGGGGGTGATCTTATAGAGGTGCATAAGATCACGAGAGGAATAGATTGGGTAGATGCACAGTCTCTTGCCCAGAGTAGGGGAATCGAGGACCAGAGGACATAGGTTTAAGATGAAAGAGGGAAAGATTAAATAGGAATCTGGGGGGTAGCTTTATCAAACAAAGGGTGGTGGGTGTATCGAACGAGCTGCCGGAGAAAGTAGTTGAGGTCACCACTAGTGGGAGAGTCTAGAACCAGTGGGCTCAGCCTCATAATTAAAGGACGTTCCTTTAGGAAAGAGATGAGGAGGAATTTCTTTAGATAGACACAACAATTTGGAGTAACGTGGTGGGACAGGCAGAATCTCTGGAGAGAAGGAATTGGTGACCTTTCCGGTCGAGACCCTTCCTCAGGCTGTCAGAGGGTGGTGAGTCCGTGGAATCTATTGCCACATACGGCTGTGGAGGACAAGTCAATGGACAATTTGAAGGCAGAGATAGAGATGGATTATTGATTAGTTTAGGGGTTATGGGAGGAAGGCGGGAGAATGCGCTTATGAGGGTGAGATAGGTCAGCCATGATTGAATGGCGGAGAAGACGTGATGGGCCGAATGGCCAAATTCTACTCCTATCACTGATGAAGATGAACATTGGATAGACACAAAATGCCGGAGCAGCACAGGAGGCAGGAAGCATCTCTGCATCAGTTAACTGGAGAGCGATTGTTTCCATTCCTATGCCCTGTAGACTAGTCTGGTGTGGCCCCCACCTAGTGTCTGTCTGCATCCATCTAGTAGTCGCCTGGTGGCGGATGGAGATTTCCTTTCGCGGACCATCCGCTCGCCCCCTCCCCCCTAATGGAAGGAAGTCTGCAGCCTCCACTCTGAATTTTCTTCTAGACGGACCGGAAAGTGTTAAAATCTCCGTCAGCCCCGAGCAGGCTGCTCACATCTCTGGCACGAACGCGTCTCTCACCTGTTCTGCTGTTTCCAAGCCCGCCCCTGAATATCAATGGCTCTTCAATGGGCTGTTCCAAGAAAGCGGGCAGCAACTCTTCATTGCGGCCCTTGATGCCAATGACACGGGAAGCTACACGTGCCAGGTGTTTAACAATGTGACCAAAAGGTCAAGTTCCTCTTCGCGAAACATCACCGTCGTAGGTAAGTATTAAGTCAATGGAAATTTGGAGGTCATGTGGCAGATGCACAAAACGTTGGTGAGACAACACTTCGAGTATTGTGTACAGTTCTGGGCACATTTTATAGGAATAATATTATGGACAATAGACAATAGGTGCAGGAGTAGGCCGTTCGGCCCTTCGAGCCAGCGCCGCCATTCAATGCGATCATGGCTCAACATCCACTATCAGTACCCCGTTCCTGCCTTCTCCCAATATCCCCTGACCCTGCCTTCTTTATCCCTATCTAGCTCTCTCTTGAAAGTATCCAGAGAACCAGCCTCCACCGCACTCTGAAGCAGAGAATTCCACAGACTCACAATTGTCTCGGTAAAAAAGTGTTTCCTCATCTCCGTTCTAAATGTCCTACCCCTTATTCTTAAACTGTGGCCACTGGTTCTGGACGCCCCCTACATCGGGAACACGTTTCCTGCCTCTAGCGTGTCCAATCCCTTAATAATCTTAATTCTTTCAATAAGATCCCCTCTCATCCTTCAAAACTCCAGAGTATACAAGCCCAGCTGCTCCATTCTCTCAGCATATGACACTCTCGCCATCCCGGAAATTAACCTGGCGAACCTACGCTGCACTCCGTCGATAGGGAGAATATCCTTTATCAACTTTGGAGACCAAAACCGCACAAAGCTTCAATAGTAATCTGAAGGGTAACCTTTCCACACAGAGGGTGGTCGGTTTAAGGAACGATCTGCCAGACGAGGTTGTTGAGGCTGGGACTATCCCAACGTTTAAGGAACATTTGGACAGGTAAATGGATAGGACAGGTTTGGAGGGATATGGGACAAATACGGACAGGTGGGTCCAGTGTAGATGTGGCATTGTTGGTTGGTGTAGGCAAGTTGGATCGAGCAGCCCAGTTCCACGCTGGAGCGCTCTGTGACTCCATGAAACTGTGACTCAACAACAAGTGCACTTTGCTTCATTGTCCGATGACAAAGGTTGTCATGATGGCTGTGAAATGTAGTGCGTTTGTTAGCAATTCCTTTCAAAATTTCTGCATCAGCAATCTATTTGCCAAGTAACCTCGAGAGCCATAGAATCAGAGAGTGATACAGAACCGAAGCAAGGAACAAGAGGAAAGACATTCTTGCTGTTGAGGGAGAGCAGCGTATGTTCACCAGGGTAATCCCTGGGACGTCGGGAATGACATATGTTGAAATAATGGGTCGACTGGGCTTGTATTCACTGGGAGTTAGAAGGATGAGAAGGTATCTTTTAGAAACATATACAAGTCTTAAAGGATTGGACAGGGTAGATGCCGGGAAAAGTGTTACCGGTTTTGGGGGAGTCAAGAACTTGGGGTGACAGATTAAGAATAAGGGGTTGGCCATTTCGGACTGAGATGAGAAAAAACCTTTTCACCCAGAGAGTTGTGAATCTGTGGAATTCTCTGCCACAGAAGGCAGTGGAGGCCAATTCATTGGATGTTTTCAAGAGAGTTGGATTTAGTTCTTAGGGCTAACGGAATCAAAGGATATGGGGAGAACGCAGGGGCGGGGTTATTGATTATGGACGATCAGCCACGATCATATTGAATGGCAGTGCTGGGTCGAATGGCTGAATGGTCTACTCCTGCATGCATTTTCGATGTTCCTATGATACAGACCCTTAGGCCCAACTTGCCCACATCGGCCAACATGCCCCATCCACACTAGTCCCACCTGTCGGTGTTTTGTCCATATGCATCCAGACCTGTCCAATACATGTACCCGTCTAAATGTTTATTGAACAGTTCCTGGCGTTATTTATTTCATCACTTCTTCCGGGTTTATCTTGGAGTGTGCGGGGTGGAAAGTCCCTTGTTGTTATCTGTTTGGCGATGGAGCTGAATGACATGTCACACACAGGTGTTCTCAACTCTGATATAGCACATCCGATAATTAGATCAGGCAATCATGTTGGGATTTTATGTTAAGTGCTGGAGTTACACAGCGGGTCAGGCAGCTTCTCTGGAGAACATGGACAGGTACAAAGTGCTGGAGTAACTCAGCGGGTCAGGCAGCATCTCTGGAGAACATTAATAGGTACAAAGTGCGGGACTAACTCAGCGGGTCAGCCCGCATATCTGGAGAACGTGTAAAGGTGTTTTGCTTTGAGATTCTTCTTTTTGAGTCTTCTGAAAAAAAATTCAGATCCTCAGTGTCACCTATCCATATTCTCCAGAAATATTATCTAATCGCGCTGAACTACGGGTGAGACTGGTCCTTGATGATGCTGCTGGCCTAGCCAAGGCAGAGTGAGGTGTAGATGGAGTCGATGGAAGGGAGGTTGGTTTGACGTGATGGTCTGGGCTGCGTCTTCAATTCATTAACAGAGTTGTTATTGGGGGAAAAGCTGTTCCTTAGTGCAGAGTTCACGGTTTTCAGGCACCTGTACCTTCTTCCCAATAGCAGAAGTGAAATGAGAGAATGGCCAGTGTGGCGTGGGCCTCTGATGATGCTGGCTGTCCTTTTGAGGCAACGCCTCTTGTAGATGGTCAGTATATGGTGGGGGGTCAGTATATGTGATGGACCTTCGATGGCGGGGAGGTCATTACCTGTGATGGACCGGGCAGTGTCCACCATTTCTTGGTTGGCGTTGGGAAGAAGCTGTTCCTGAACCAGGACGCCAGTTTCATCTAACACGTTCTCATTCCGCAATGTCGCCATCTTTCATTAATCCACCATCTTCTGGGTTTTGTTCCTTGCTCACGTGTGCACTAACCACGACCTCCTGTGTTTTTAACAGAGCCTGTATCCACACCCAATATCATATCCAATGCCAACAGCTTCATAGAACACAATGACACCGTCATCTTGACCTGCGTCGCTGCAGGCACTAACGTCTCTTACACGTGGCTTGAAGACAATAGCGTGATACCTAACGGTGGCAGGTTGGAACTGAGCGCCTCTAACACCACACTCACCATTACCGGAGTGTTGCGCTCGGACGGGCCGTTCACTTGCCGGGCCTCCAACCCGGTTAGCGCGGAGACAACCGAGCCGTTCCATCTCAATGTATTCTGTAAGTGACCGGACTATCATTCACCACTTGTTACCAGTCCTGCTGAGCGAGATGATTCAGTGGAAAGAGGACAATGGGGGGGGGGGGGGTCGCATTGGGGCAAAGTGCGTCACATGGATAAACTAATTTAATATATAGATATGTGGGGTGCTGCACTTTGGGACGTCTTACAAAGGCAGGACCTACACAATGAATGGTCGGCATCTGGGGAGTGATGTAGAGAAGCGGGTTCTCGGAGTACAGCTGCATGGTTCCTCAAAAGTCGAGTCGCCGGTAGATAGGGTGGACAAAAATGCCTTGAGCACATTGGCCTTCATCAGTCAGACTATTGGGTATAGAAGTTGGGAGGTCGTGTTGCAGTTGTATACGTCATTGGTGAGACAACATTGAGAATGTTGTGTTCAGTTCTGGGCACCATATTAATAGAAGTCTATTGTCAAGCTTGAAAGGGTTCAGAGAAGATTTACGAGGATGTTGCCAGGACTACAGTGTGTGAGCTATAGGGAGAGGTTGCGCAGGCTGGGATATATTCCATGGAGCGGAAGAGGATGAAGGGTGATTTATTGAGGTGTACAAAATCATGAGAGGAATAGATCGGGTAGTGCACAGAGTCTCCTGCCCAGAGAAGGGGAATCGAGGACCAGAGGACAGAGGTTTAAGGTGAAGGGGAAAGATTTAATAGGAATCTGAGGGGTAACGTTTTCACACAAATGGTGGTTGGTGTATGGAACAAGCTGTCAGAGGAGGGAGTTGAGTCATGGACTATCACAACGTTTAAGAAACAGACAGGTACATGGACAGGACAGGTTTGGAGGGATATGGACCAAACGCAGGCAGGTGGGACTAGTGTAGCTGGGACATGTTGGCCAGTGTCGGCAAATTTTGCCGTAGGGCCTGTTTCCACACTATATAACTCTATGACTCGATTACTCTAAGTCTAGGTAAAAGCTTCCTGGTCCGCCGGAGGAAAGGCGAGTTCGAATCTCAGATCGGCTATTGTAGATTCAACCCCATAACTAATTATAATTTCACTCTCATTATAGAACTTTAGCTCCAAACTCAGCAACGATAAATATTTTAGACGGAGCGGGGGGGGGGGGGGGGGGCGGGTGTAGGGGGAATATGTAAGAAGGAACTGCAGATGTTGGTTTACATCGAAGGTAAACACACAAATACTGGTGTAACTCAGCGCAACGGGTAAAGTTTCTGGAGCGAAGGAATAGATATGGAGAGGATGTTTACACCGGTGAGAGTGTCTAGGACTAGAGTTCACAGCCTCACAATTAAAGGATGTTCTTTTAGGTTGGAGATGAAAACATACAGTGAATTGGCCTCCATTGCCTTCTGTGGCGGAGAATCCCACAGATTCACAAATCTCTGGGTGAAAAAATTAGGAAGTTCTTTAGCCAGAGGATGGTGAATCTGTGGAATTCATAGCCACAGACGGCGGTTGAGGACAAGTCAGTGGAGATATTTAAGTCAGAGATGGATAGATTCTTGATTAGTGCGGGTGTCAGGGGTTATGGGGAGAAGGCAGGGGAATGGGGTTAGGAGAATGTGATAGATCAGCCGTGATTGAATGGCGGAGTAGACTTGATGGGCCGCATCGCCCAATTCTGCTCCGATCGCTTATGGGCTGATCATTGGGCCACTAGTATTCACAGAAAGGGCAACCATTGCAATACCTCCTCAGCAGGACTTGTAACAACCTTCACCTGGCCTTGTGTGAGTCTACTCCTGCAATGCCACATCTTGCTTTTGCCTCGAATTAATTGTCAGCGTCTTTCTGCACAATCCAACCAATTGCAAATTTTCCGATTCAAAAATCTTACATGATTTCTACTCAATCAATTGTGATCCGTCTTTGCAGACATAAGTCTGGAAGCTTTCGAGTGCGCAAAGAGCCATGGACATATTTGAGGAACACAGAAACATTGAAAATAGGTGTAGGAGTAGACCATTCGGCTCCTCGAGCCAGCACCGCCATTCAATATGATCATGGCTGATCATCCACACTCAGTATCCCCGTTACTGCTTTCTCCCCATAACCCTAGATTTCGTTAGCCCTATGAGCTAAATCTAACTCTCTGTTGAAGACACCCACTGAATTGCCCTCCACTGCCTTCTGTGGCAGAGAATTCCGCAGATTCACAACTCTCTGGGTGAAAATGTTTTTCCTCATCTCAGTCATAAATGACCGACCCATTATTCGTAAACTGTGACCCTGGTTCTGGACTCTGCCGGCATGGAGAACGTTTTAATCTGCAACTAGCCTGTCCAATCCTTTAAGAATTTTATCTTTCCAGAAGAGTCCCTCTCATCCTTATTGCCAGTGACTACAAGCCCAGTCAATCCATTCTTTCACCATGATTCAGAGAATTGATCTTTTCGAAACGTAACATTTTTAATGAATTGGCTAGGCTAGGTGCGGGAAAAATGTTCCCCATGTTGGGGGAGTCCAGAATCAATGTTCTCAGTTCAAGAAAAAGGGGAAGGACATTTTGAACTGAGATGAGGAAAACATTTGTTCACCCAGAGATTTGTGAATATGTGGGATTCTCTGCCACAGAAGTCAGTGGAGGCCAATTCACTGGATGTTTTCATGAGAGAGTACGATTTAGATCCTAGGGTTAAAGGAATAGAGGGATATGGGGAGAAAGCAGCATCGGGGTACTGATTTTTGATGATCAGCCACGATAATATTGAATGGCGGTGCTTGCTCGAAGGGCCGAATGGCCTACTCCTGCATCTATTTCTGTTTGTCTGTGTTTACTCTTCGATGTTCTATGTTGTATGTTATGTGATTCTGTTCTGCACAATCTCTCGTGTGTCTTGTTGACCCGGTACATCGGCCGCCGTGTTGGTGAGTGCTTCATGCGGTAATGGTCCACTCTCCCTCCTCCCGCTCGCCTTCACCCTCCCCTTCTCCCCATTCCTCACATTCACCACAATCCCTTGTTCTTTTGTCTCTGTGTGCGTTTGTTGTAGAGGGGCCGGATCTTCCGATTATAATTCCTGATCCCGACACCCCTGCTTACACTTCCGGGACCGACGTCACTTTAACCTGTTCTGCAGAGTCTAAACCAGCTGCTGTGTTGAGTTGGTTCCGTCAAGGTGACTTGGTCCAGAGTGGAGCCCAACTCACCTTTCCCAATGCTTCCAATGAAGACATTGGGAGTTATGTCTGTCAGGCCTTTAACAATATCACCAGAAGGTACCGCGCCTCATCAATACTAATCGTTGTTCAGGGTAGGTACAACATTTATTTATTTTGCTTATCGTCAAGTATATAATGTTGATGCTGAACATTGATTCATTGACCTAAGCGGCAAGAATTGAACAAATGCATTAATCAACTAACGGTATTTTTCATATTGTACACAAATAATGTTGATTACACAAATCCATCTCGTGATTTCATCGCTGTTGATATTAGACGATAGTTGCAGGAGTAGGCCATTCGGCCCTTCGTGCCAGCACCGCCATTCACTGTGATCATGGCTGATCATCCTCTATCAGTACCCCGTTCCTGCTTTCTCCCCATATCCTATTACTCCGCTATCTTAAAATGTCGTCTAATTCTCCCTTGAAATTATCCAGACAATCTGAGGCAGAGTTCCACAGATTCACAACCCTCTGGGTAAAAAGATTTTTCCTTATCTGAGTCCCAAATGGTCTCGTCCTCATTCTTGAACTTGAAATTCTCCCCCTATCCCTTGACTCCGCTATCTTTAAGAACTCTATCTAACTCTCTCTTGAAAGCATCCGGAGAATTGGCCTCCACTGTCTTCTAAGGCAGATAATTCCACAGATACACAACTCTCTGGGTGAGTTGATCATACAACTATTTTTTTCCCTTTTAGCTGTGGCAAAAATGGTCCAACGTTTTACCGCAGATAGACAGGGCGGTGAAGAAGGCTTTTGGTGGGTTGGCCTTCTTCAGTCAGAGAATTCAGTGTAGAAGTTAGCAAGGGCAGGACCTACGCAATGAACGGTAGGCCTCTGGGTAGTGTTGCACAGCAGAGGGATCTAGGAGTGCAGGTATATGTTTCCTTGAAGATCGAGTAGCAGGTAGATAAGGCGTTCAAAGGGCTTTTGGCTCATTGGCCTTCATGAGTCGGAGGATTGAGTATAGAAGTTGGGAGTTTATGTTCATCAGGTCTAAATGAAAAAAGTGGCGGGGCTTCACTTGATTGTCCACGGTCTTGGGCACCCTGCTGTAGGAAATGCGTTATTAAGCTGGACAGAATTCATAGATTCCCCATAATCCCTGGCGCACTGATTGTGGATGATCAGCCATGAACACAGTGAAAGGCGGTACTGGCTTAAAGGGCCGAATGGCCTACTCCTGCACCTAGTGTCTATTGTCTATTGTCTATTGACAACGGTACTTAGCAAGAATATATCTATCTCTGCCTTAAAGAATATCCACCGACATGGCCTCCACAGCCTTTTGTGGCAGTGAATTCCAAAGATTCACCACCCTCTGACCAAAGAAATTCCTCATCCTCTCCTTACTAAAAGAACGTCCTTTAATTCTGAGGCCGTGACCTCTAGTCTCAGACTCACCCACTAGTGGAAACATCCTCTCCACATCCACTCCATCCAGGCTTTTCACTATTTTGAACGTTTCAATGAGGTCCCCCCTCGTTCTTCTAAACTCCAGCGAGTACAGGCCCAGTGTCGACCAAACGCTCATCGCAGATAATAATCTGCCTTCCTCTTTTTGCCTCCAAAGTAGAAAACCTCCCATTTATCCACATCTGTTCGAGACGTCATCCACTCTTCTCTTGGCGAACCTTAGTGACCCTGGATATGTAAAACAAACAACCTCACTGTGACCAGTCATATGTGAGAATTAAGTATTTATTCAAATCGCAATAATGCAGAAGAACCGGAAGTGTTAGATCTTGGGAGGACATGTTGCAGTTCTACACGACATTGGTGAGATCGCATTTAGAGTGTTGTGTTCAGTTCTGGGCACCATGTTATAGGAAAGATATTGTTTACGAAAACAAAAGGTTTACGAGGATGTTGTCAGGACTACAGGTTGTAAGCAATAGGGAGAACTTGAGTAGCCTGGGACTCGAAGGGCCAAATGCGCCTATTCATCCATGTGTCTGTGTGTCTATGTTTCGATGTTTTGCCATTGTTTAAATCTGTAGTCTGAAGTAGGGTCTCGACCCGAAATGTCACTCATTCCTTCTCTCCAGAGATGCTGCCTGTCCCGCCGAGTTGCTCCGGCACTTTGTGTCTACCTTGGATTTGAACCAGCATCTGAAGTGCCTTGCAACATGAATGTTTAAATATTTATTCCGTCCGCAGAACTGGTGGGGAATGTCAATCTGCGATCCAACAGTTGTTACCCAGTGGAACACCGAGACTCCGTCTTGTTGACGTGCAGCTCCCAGCGAACTCAACTGAAGCGGGAATGGTTATTAAACAATCAACCCATCCAGCAGAATGACAGGATAACTATATCCGGAGTCACTCTGATCATCGATCCAGTAAACAGGGCCGACACAGGGATGTATAGGTGCATCGTAAGCAATGGACTGAACAACGGCAGCGCGGAGACATACCTGGTGGTTTTCTGTAAGTACAGAGGCATTCTAAGTGTTTAGTTTTCATTTAGTATTAGTAATAGGGCGGGCACGGTGGCGCAGCGGTAGAGTTGCTGCCTTTCAGCGAGTGCCGCGCCGGAGACCCGTGTTCGATCCCGACTACGGGTGCCATCTGTCAGGAGTTTGTATCTTCTCCCCGTGACCTGCGTGAGTTACGCACACAATCCGAGACATTCGGTTTCCTCCCACAGACGTACATGTTTGTAGGGTAATTGGCTCATCAAGTCTACTCCGCCATTCAATCATGGCTGAACTATCTCTCAGGTCATCAGGTCATTAGTGATAGGAGCAGAATTAGGCCGTTCGGCCGATCAAGTCAACCAGACCTTTCAATCATGGCTGATATATCTCTCCCTCCTAACCCCATTCTCCTGCCTTCCCCCATAACCCCCTGACACACGTACTATCAACAATCTATCTATGTCTTGCTTAATAATATTCACTGGCTGTGGCAAAGAATTCCACAGATTCACCACTCTCGAGTTAAAATACATTCTCGTCATCTCCTTCCCCCATCCTCCTGCGCTCCAAGGAATACTGTTAACCTCTCCTTTAATTCTGAGGCTGTGCCCTCTGGTCCTAGACTCTCCCACTAGTGGAAACAAACTCTCCAATCATGCGTATTCTTTCCGCTGACTGGTTAGCGCGCAACAAAAGCTTTTCACTGTTCCTCGGTACACTGGCAATAAACTAAACTGAACTGAACGAAACTAATCTTGTTAACATTTTCTTTCTGCAGATGGACCCGACAATATGAAAATTACCCCCCAGAGTCCAGTTACAATCAAATAAATGGAACGATCTAACCTTAACTTGTTCGGCCCAGTCCATGCCCAGTCCTGTGTATGTGTGGTTCAATGGGACAGAGAGGTTGAGTGAAGGTCCGAATTCACCATCGTCCCCAGTAAGCATGGAACACCCCGGGAATACACATGCCATGTCAATGAATGCCGGGACTGGCAGAAAGAACAGCCTCACTGCCAAAGGTCATCGTGCTCAGTGGAGTGAAGCTCTCCCCCGAGAGCCCCCCCCTTCCTCTCTCTCTCCTCCTCTCTCTATCTCTGCTCTCTCTCTCTCCTCTCTCTCTCCTCTCTCTCTCTCTCCTCATCTCTCTCTCTCCTCTCTCTCTCTCTCTCTCTCTCCTCCCCTCACTCTCTGTCTCTCCGCCCTCTCTCCCCCCCTCATCTCTCTCTCCTCTCTTTTCTCTCTCTCCCTCCTCTCTCCCTCTCTCTCTCTCTCTCTCGCTCTCTCTCTCTCTCTCTCTCTCTCTCCTCTCTCTCTCTCTCTCTCTCTCCCTCGCTCTCCCTCTCTCTCCCTCTCATCTCCACTCTCTCTCCACTCTCTCTCTCTCCACTCTCTCTCTCTCTCCCTCTCTCCCTCTCTCTCTCTCTCTCTCTCTTCTCTCTCTCTCCCTCTCTCCTACTCTCTTCTCTCTCTCACACACTACTCTCTACCTCTCTCTCTCTCTCTCCTCTCTCTCTCTCCTCTCTCTCTCTCGCTCTCTCTCTCTCTCTCCTCTCCTCTCTCTCTCTCCTCTCTCTCTCTCTCTCTCCTCTCCCTCTCTCTCTCTCTCTCTCTCTCTCTCTCTCTCTCCGCCCCTGTCTCTCTCTCTTCTCGCTCTCTCTCTCCATCTTCTCTCTACGCTCGTTCTCTTCTCGCTCTCTCTCTCTCTCTCTCCCTCTCCCCCCCCTCTCTACCGCCCACCCCCCATTACTTATGAACACCATTGTTAACATACGATGAGCAGTTCAAGAATATGAATATGATTAATCATACATGATCATCGGCACTGGGCCTGTACTCGCAGGCGTTTAGAAGAATGAGGGGTGGGACCTAATTGAAACGTCACCGAATAGTGAAAGGCCTAAGATAGAGTGGATGTGGTGAGGATGTTTCCACTAGTCTAGGAACAGAGGTCACATCCTCAGAATGAAAGGACGTTCCTTTAGGATGGAGATGAAGAAGAATGTATTTCGCCATGTGGTGGTGAATCTGTTGAATTCGTTGCCACAGACGGCGGTGGTGACCACAATTCTTTGGGCATTTTTAAGGCAGAGATGGATTGATTTTTGATTAGAGCGGGTGTCAGGGGTTATGGGGAGAAGGCAGGAGAATGGGTTTAGGAGAGGTAGAGATAGATCTGCCATGATTGAATGTTGGAGTAGACACGATCGGCCGAATGGCCCCATTTCTACTCCTAACACTTATGACCTATAAAATGTAAACTAAAGTGCAATTCTGGGCACCGTGATATAGAAGGGCCGTAATAAAGCTTATAAGGGATCAGAGAAGATTTACGAGGATGTTGTCAGGACTCGAAGTGCCTTGAGCTTACAGGAAGAGGTTGGGGCAGGCTGGGACTCTAATTCCTTGGAGCGCCCGGAGGTTGAGGGGTGACCTTATAGAGGTGTATAAAATCATGAGAGGAATAGATCGGGTAGACGCACAGAGTCTCTTCCCCAGTGTAGGGGAATCGAGAACCAGAGGCCACCGCTTCCAGGTGAAGGGGAAAAGATTTAATAGGAATCTGAGCGGTAACATTTTCACACAAAGGGTGGTGGGTGTATGGAATGAGCTATCAGAGGAGGTAGTTGAGGCTGGGACTATCCCAACGTTCAAGAAGCAGTTGGACAGGTACATGGATAAGTCAGGTTTGGAGGTATATGGGCCAAACGCAGGCAGGTGGGACTAGTGTAGATGGGGTCATGTTGCCAGTGTGGGCCTATTGGGCCGATGGGCCAGTTTCCTACATTGTATCACTCCGTGACTCTCTACATACAGTAAATGTCCACACTGGTGTCCTCGATTGCGTACAATGCATGTAAACGTCTCCTGTATCTGTCTTGACTACTGGGTTGAAGACCTGTGTGTCGTTTGTACTTGAATTTATTTCTCCAGTCAGGGAGTCACAGACTGCGTATCTTCTATTTCAGCCAGGGATCTGGGAGCTGGTGCGATCGCTGGGATTGTGATTGCAGTGATTGTTGTTGGAGGCGGATCGGAGAGTGGAACAGCCTATTTACTTAGGAAAAAAATGAGCAGGTAACTAAGTACATTTCTTCAAACTCAACCTGCCTTTGACAACACCTGCCAAGCATCACGGCCACACCATTGCAATAAATAATTGTCTGAATGATGTCAAGTTCGGGAAAGGTGAGGTACAACGGGATCCGGGGTGTCCTTGTTCATCATTCACTGAAAGTAAGCATGCAGGTACAGCAGTCAGGTAAGAAAGCTTATGGCATGTAGGCTTTCATAACAAAAGGAGGTGAGTATAGGAGCAAAGAGGTCCCTCTGCAGTTCAGGGCCCTAGTTCGACCACACCTGGAGCATTGTGTGCAGTTTTGGTCTCCAAATTTGAGGAATCGTATTCTTGCTATTGACGGAGTGTTAGTTCACCATATTAATTCCCGGGATGGCGGGACTATCATTTGCTGAGAGAAAGGAGCGACTGGGCTCGTATACTCTGGAACTTAGAAGGATGAGAGGGAATCTGAGAAACGTAGAAATATAGAAACATACAAACAGAAATCAGGTGCAGGAGGAGGTCATTCGGCCCTTCGAGCCAGCACCGACATTCATTGTGATCATGGCTGATCGTCCCCTATCAATAACCCGTGCCTGCCTTCTCCCCATATCCCTTGGCTCCACTAGCCCCTAGAGCTCCACCGAAATCTCTTAAGTCCATTCAGTGACTTGGCCTCCACTGCCCTCTGTGGCAGGGAATTCCATAAATTCACAACTTTCTGGGCGAAAACGTTTTTTCTCACCTCAGTCTTAAATGACCTCCTCTTTATTCTAAAACTGTGGCCCCTGGTTCTGGACTCGCCCAACATTGGGGAACATTGTTCCTGCATCTAGCTTGTCCAGTCCTTTTATAATTTTATATGTTTATATGAGATCCACCCTCATCCTTCTAAACTCCGGTGAATGACAAGCCTAGTCCTTTTCAATCTTTCCTCATATGACAGTCCCGCGCCATCCCAGGGATCAATCTGGTGAACCTACGCTGCACTGCCTCAATCACAAGGATATCCTCCTCAAATTAGGATACCAAAACTGTACACAATACTCCAGATGTGGTCTCACCAGACCCCTAAACAACTGACTAAGATGTTTCTTATTGAAACATATAAGTTTATTAAGGGATTGGACACGCTAGAGGCAGGAAACATGTTCCCGATGTTGGGTAGTCCAGAACCAGGGGTCACATGTTAAGAATAAGGGGTAAGCCATTTAGAACGGAGATGAGGACAAACTTTTTTTCACCCAGAGAGTTGCGAATCTGTGGTATTCTCTGCCTCAGAAGGAAGTGCAGGCAAATTCTCAGGATGCTTTCAAGAGAGAGTTAGATAGAACTCTTTTTTTTTTAACGACAGCAGAGTCAAGGGATAATGGGGAGAAGGCATAAACGTGGATACTGATTGTGGATGATCAGCCATGATCACATTGAATGCGATGCTGGCTCGAAGGGCCAATTGCCTCCTCCTGCACATGTTGTCTATGTTTCTATGTTTCTCTGAACACGATGTAAAGTCCAAAAGACCAATTGCTATTGTAAATGTTTGATCTCTGTTTCATATGGCCTGTCATGTTTTATCACCGTATTCCACCTGTTACTTCACGTTTTGCAGGTCCCCAGTCTTAGGTTTAGTTACCGAGGTGAAGTGAAAAGCTTGTTTATTGCGTGCTATCCAGTCAGCGGAAAGACAATACATGATTACAATCGAGCGGTCCGCGGTGTACGGATACAGGATAAAGGGAATAACGTTTAGTGCCAACATAGTCCGAACAAGGATAGTCCGAGGGGCACCAAATAGTTAGCTAGCAGTTCAGCACTGCTCTCTGGTTGCGGAAGGATGATTCAGTTGCCTGATAACAGCTGGGAAGAAACTGTCCTTGAATCTGCAGGTGTAATTTTTCACACTTCTGTACCTCTTGCATGGGAGAGGGGAGGAGAGGGTCATCATAATTCCAGCCAAGTTCCTTAATCGGTCACAGTCACGCAGCGGTAGATGAGCTGCCCCACGGCGCCAGGGTCCCGAGTTCGATCCTGACTACGGGTGCTTATTTGCAGAGTTGTACGTTCTCCCCGTGACCTGCGTGGGTTTTCTCCAGGTGCTCTGCTTTCATCCCACACTCCAAACATATAAAGGTTTGTCGGCTAATTGGTTTGGTGTAGTGGGTGGTTTGTCAATGGAACAGGCTGTGGGTGGAGGTCGTTGAGGCAGGGACTATTTAGAAAATAAAGTATCCTTTATTGTCATTCAGACCTTCCGGTCTAAAAGAAATTTCGTGACGCAGTCACACATATAATAAAATAACGAAAACACACGGTAAAAACTAATTGAACATTCAACGCAGTGAGTTCACCAGGCACCTCCTCACTGTGATGAAGGCTAAAGTCTTAAAGTCTTAACGTCTATTTAGACCGCTACACGGATAGGACAGGTTTGGAGGGATATGGGCCAAATGCGGACAGGTGGGACCATTGTAGTTTGGGCATGTTGGCCGGTGTGGGAAAGTTGGGTGGAAGGGCCTGTTTACGCACTATATCACTCTATGTCTCTACAAACCTATGATTCTATGACTATAGACAATAGACAATCGACAATAGGTGCAGTATGCCATTCAGCCCTTTGATCCTGCACAGTTATTCATCATGGCTGATCATCCACAATCATTACCCAGTTCTTGTTTTTCTCCTCATATCCCTTGATTACGTGAGCCATAAGAGCTAAATCAAACTCCCTCTTAAAACATCCAGTGAATTGGCCTCCACCGCGCTCCTGTAGCAGAGAATTCCACGGATTCACAATTCTCTGGGAGAAACGTGATTTCCTCATCTCAGTCCTAAATAGCCGATATATATGCTTATTCTGTGACCCCTGGTTCTGGACGCCCCCGACTTGAGGATCATTTTCCTGCATCTAGCCTGTCCAAACCCTTAATGGATGTTGTCTATATGGATTTCAGTAAGGCCTTTGACAAGGCTCCCCATGGAAGGTTGGTTAAGAAGGTCCAATCATTGGGTGTTAATGGCGGAGTAGCAAGATGGATTCAACAGTGGCTGAATGGGAGATGTCAGAGAGTAATGGTGGATGGCTGTTTGTCAGGTTGGAAGCCGGTGACCAGGGAACTGTGTTGGGTCCACTGTTGTTTGTCATGTACATCAATGATCTGGATGATGGGGTGGAAAATTGGATAAGTAAGTATGCAGATTATACTAAGATAGGTGGTGTTGTGGATAATGAAGTAGATTTTCAAAGTCTACAGAGAGATTTGGGCCATTTGGAAAAATGGGCTGAAAGATGGCGGATGTGTAGTTTAATGCTGATAAGTGTGAAGTGCTACATCTTGGCAGGACAAATCAAAATAGGGGACGTACATGGTAAATGGTAGGGAATTGAGGAATGCTGTGGAACAGAGAGATCCGGGAATAACTTGCAGAGTTTCCCAGAAGGTGGAATCGCTGGTAGATAGGGTGGTAAAGAAAGCCTTTGTGTGTGCTGGCCTTTATAAATCAGACCATTGAATATAGGAGTACGAAGTAATGTTAATATTGTACAAGGCATTGGTAAGACCAATTCTGGAGTATGTACAATTTGGTCGCCTAATTATAAGAAGGATGTCAACAAAATATAGAAGAGAGTACAGAGGAGATTTACTAGAATGTTTGCCTTGGTTCCAGCAACTATGTTACAGAGAAAGGTTGAACAAGTTAGGTCTTTATTCTTTGGAGCGCAGAAGGTTAAGGGGGGACTTGATTGAGGTCTTTAAAATGATGAAGGGATAGACAGATTGACGTGGATAAGCTTTTCCCATGAGGTAGGGAAGATTCAAACAAGAGGGCATGACATGAGAATTAAAGGACAGAAGTTTAGGGGGTAACGTGAGGGGGAACTTCTTTACTCAGGGTGTGGCTGTGTGGAATGAGCTTCCAGCAGAAGTGGTGGAGGCAGGATCGATTGTAACATTTAAAAGTAAGTGGATAGGTATAGGGGGTGTGGGACGGGAAGGGAATGGAGGGTATGGTGTGGCCTGAGTGCAGGTAGATGGGACTAGGGGAAAACAAATGGTCGGCACGGACTGGAAGGGCCGAGAGGGCCTGTTTCCGTGCTGTAATTGTATTGTGTTATATGGATATAAGATCCCCTCTCATCCTTCTACATTCCGGTGAATGCAAGCCCAGTCGATCCGTTGATTCATTATCAGTAGACATCATGAATAGACTGGAGATATCAGGAATAGATCGGGTAGACGCACTCTATTCCTTGGAGCGCAGTAGGATGAGGGGTGATCTTGTAGAGGTGCATACAATTACGAGAGGAGTAGATCGGGTCGAGGCACAGAGTCTCTTGCCCAGATTAGGGGAATCGAAGATCATAGGATATTGGTCTAAGGTGAAGGGGGAAAGATTTAAAAGGAACCTGAGGGTTAACCTTTCCGCACAGAGGGTGGTGGGAGAACGGAACGAGCTGCCGGAGGAGATAGTTGATGCAGGGACTTATAGCACTTATAGTTGAAGACATTTGGTCAGGAATATCGATAGGAAATGTTTGGCGGGAAATGGGTCAAACTCAGGCGTGTGGGACTAGTGGAGATGGGACATGTTGGTTAGCATGGGCAACCTGAGCCGAAGGGCCTGTTTTCCACGCTGTTACTCTGTGAATGTATGGAGAGTACTGCATTGAAACAGGTCAATAGATCAGCAATGATTGAAGCGGCCGAGTAGATGATGATGGGGCTAATTACCTGATTTTTACTCATATCACGTATGGCCGTTAAACCTAAACAATAGACAATAGACACTAGGTGTAGGAGCAGGCCATTCGGCACTTCAAACCAGCAGCGCCATTCAATGTGATCACGGCTGATCATCCACAATCAGTACCCCGTTCCTGCGAGAGTATACAAGCCCAGCCGCTCCATTCTATCAACATATGTCAGTCCCGCCATCCCTGGAAGTAACCTGGTGAATCTACGTCAACGAGTTGCTGGTCCTCCAATTTGCGGTGGGACTCACTCTGGCCATGGAGGGGGGCCAGGACAGAATGGTCGGATACGGAAATTCGACTGTGTAAAAGCGTTGGGAGGGGGGGGGGGGGCGGGCGGCGAGGGGCGGGGGGTACATTTGGGGAAGTCTGACATGGGCAGGGTTTATAGTGTCATAGCTTGATGCAGCGTGGGTACAGTCCCTTCGGCCCATCTTGCCCACATCAGCGAACATGTCCCAGCTACATTAGTTGCACCTATGGTCCCCGATTCCCCTACTGTGGGCAAAATACTCTGTGCATCTAGCCGATCTATTCCACTTCTTCTTCTTGCGAATGGCGTGCACAGCCTAAAGTTGTAGGCCAACTTGGTCATATGATCTTGTTTGATTGTGCACGCCGGGTTGATTGCATTCGTCGAAACAGGGCGGACCACGTGAAGGTTGCAATCTCCCACCCCATCTATTACTCTCATGATTTTATGCACCTCTATGAGATCATGTGAATAGAGTTGCTGCGTCACAGCGCCAGAGACCCGAGTTCGATCCCGACTACGGGAGCTGTCAGTACGGAGTTTGTACGTTCTACCCGTGACCTGCGTGGGTTGTCACCAAGATCTCCGGTTTCGTCCCACACTCCAAAGTCGTGCAGGTTCGTTGGTTAAACGCCCTGGCATAAGTGTAAATTGTCCCTAGTCTGCGTAGGATAGTGTTAGTGTGCGTGGATCGCTGGTCTGCGCGGACTCGGCGGGCCGGACGGCCTGTTTATTCGCTGTAACTATTCAACTAAACTAAACTATAAGTTGACATTGTATCCTGCATATATTTCTGTAGAACGAAAGCCGAACCCGGGACGAAATACGACGCGAACAGGAGTCCAAGGGGACGGAGTGAGTGAATTCTGAGTGAGCCCCAGGATTAATGAATGTTCCTTTAGGAAGGAGATGAGGCGGAATTTCTTCAGTCAGAGGGTGGTGAATCTGTGGGATTCGTTGCCACAGACGGCGGTGGAGGCTAAGTCAGTGGATATATTTAAGGAAGAGTAAGATAGAATCTTGATTAGTGCGGGTGTCAGGGTTTATGGGGAGAAGGCAGGAGAATGTGGTTTGGAGGGAGGTAAATCATCCATCATTGAATGGTGGAGTAGAATCGATGGGCCGAATGGCCTAAATCTCCTTCTATCACTCATTAAGTTATGACCTTTAGATTCCCAATTGCCCTGTCGCTGAGTGGATGGAAAGTCCCTCTATTAGTTGGATTTGATTTGATGAACTCTATATCACACCGGTGCCCAGTGTAGATATTTGCATTTAAGACGGTGGTTATTAATGCAAATAATTGTGCTGTTTGTGAAAGTAGTTGAACTTTACACACGCGGAACTGTGTCGAATTATGCATGATGTGCTGGAGTAACTCAGCGTGAAGGTGGGTGAATGGGTCGGGCAGCCGGTTCTCTGTGGAGACGTGGAACGTGGACAGGCACAAAGTGCTGGAGTAACTTCTGCGGTCAGGCATATCTCTGGAGGGGAACGCCTTCGGGTCGGAGGACCCATACCTCTTCAAGTCCACCTGTTCAACTCAAGAGGAAGTGGAAAGAAATGCTTAAAAAAAGTGAAGTCCGCGTTATTTAGATTTTTATCTGATCTCAGTTACTAGTCCTGTTTTCACGGGACAATGGGTCCATTACCGGGGAGGGAATTTGAGTCAATTGACAGCTAGTACAGTGGAAACGGACCGAATATTCTTCCTTTATGCTGGACAAATTATTCTGGTGCCCTTGAACTCGTGACTAAATGCGTTGTTATTTTCCGCAGCTACCTCGGCCACAGATACCGGGAACGGGCTGGAAACCTATGAAAATCTCCCGGGGAATAAACAGGTTGGTACCGGGTTTTCTTTCATGAGATGAGTGTGTTCTTTTGTAAAAGTGACAGTGGGGTTGTGGAACCGTATTTGGAATTGTCCTCGTTACAGTAATGTACTCGGGACACCAGGCTTCCTTCTCTGACTCGTTTGTGAGACGCCTTTAACTTTCTCACGAACTAATGGCCAAACCATGAAATCCGTTGCCACAGAAGGCTGTTGAGTCAAGAGTCAAGAGTGTGTTATTGTCATGTGTCCCACATAGGACAATTGGATTCTTACTTGCTGCAGCACAACAGACTATGTAAGCATAGTACTTTACGGAAGAAAAACAGTTCAGTGCGTATATAGTGTATATAGACAATCACTAGAGCCCTGTACAACGGCAGGATGACCTCTTTGCTCCTATCCTCAACTCCTCTGCTTTCTTCACGGCCTGTTGTACCTGCATGCCTACTTTCATTGACTGATGAACAAGGACCCCCAGATCCCGTTGTACTTCCCCTTTTCCCAACTTGACACTATTTAGATAATAATCTGTCTTCCTGTTTTTGCGTCCAAAGTGGATAACCTCACATTTATCCACATTAACCTGCATCTGCCATGCATCTGCCCACACTGACAAACTGTCCAAGTCACCCTGTATTCTCATAAAAAAAAAATGGGGGGGGGGGGGGGGGGGGGGGGGGGGGGGGGGGGGGGGGGGTGGAAAAAAAAGAAAAAAAAATAGCCATCCTCCACAATGTTTACACTGCCCACCCCGCACCTTTGTGTCATCTGCAAAATGAGCTCATGTGTAGAGGACAAGAGTGTTTTGTATTGTCATTTGTCCCAGAAGGGATAATGAAATTCTTACGCTGTAGCGCAACAGAATATGTGAACATAGATACATAACGGGAGAAAACAAGATCAGTTCGTTTAAATTCGCATGCACACATACTCAATAAATAAACAAATATAATGCAATATAACAATAACCTGTTGTAGTTCAGAGCTTATTGTTGTCGTGTTTAATAGCCAAATCGCTGTAGGGAAGAATCTATTCCATAGCTGGTCGTTACAGTATTTAGACTCCCTTTACCTTCTTCCCGGTTCCCGGTGGCAGGGGTAACATGAGTGTGTGGCCAGGGTGGTGTGGGTCTTTGATAATCTTGGCCGCCTTTTTGAGGCAGCGACTTCGATAGATCTCTTCGATGGGCGTGAATGGAGGTCAGTGTGGGTGATGGACTTGGCAGTGGTCACAACTTTTTGCAGTCTTTTCCGCTCCTGGACGTTCAAGTCAATGGACATTCTTAAGGCAGAGATAAGTAGATTCTTGATTAGTACGGGTGTCAGGGTTATGGGGAGAAGGCAGGGGAATGGGGTTAGAAGGGAGAGGTAGATCAGCCGTGATTGAATGGTAGAATCGACTCGCTGGGTTGAAAAGCCTAATCCTGTTTCTTTGTCTTATGTACTGATGAATGGCGGGAGTCCCCAAGAAAAAAACACATTCATGAAATGCACGGAATTACTCTGAACAGAGCGTCTCAGTTAGAGAGTTACTACGGTGGAAACAGGGCTTTCGGCTCAACTTGCCCACAACGACCAACTACATCTACACTGGAACCACCTGCCCTCGTTTGACCCATACCTCTCCAAACCTGTCCTATCCATCTACCTAACTGTTTCTTAAACGTTGGGATATTCCCAGCCTCCTGGTAAATACCTCCTCGGGCAGCTTGTTCCATGCACCCACCACCCTCTGTGGATTAGATGGGGGAATCTTGGCCAGCATCGACGAGTGGGGCCGAAGGGCATGTCTCGTGCTGCATGGCCCTCTGAATATCAAAGACAATTCAGCCGGTGGATAGATACAAAAAGCCGGAGTAACTCTGCGGGACAGGCAGCATCTCTGGAGAGAAGGAATGGGCGACGTTTCGAGTCGAGACCCATCTTCAGACTGATGTCAGTGGAGGGGGCGGGACAGAGATAGTCCTAGCCTCAACTACCTGCCCCGTCTGAAGAATGGTCTCGACCCGAAACGTCACAATTTCCTACTCTCCAGAGATGCTGCCTGTCCGACTGAGGTAGTCCAGCTATTTGTGTCTATCTTCGGTTTAAACTAACATCTGCAGTTCAGTCCTGCACGTTATTCAGACGGTATTGTGTTTAATCTTGCAGGGCATTACTCACGCGCCAGAAGGAGATTCCACCTATATGGTAAGATAATTATTTTCATTTATTCCTTTTGAAGTAAATGATCCAGGTGGAAGGCGGCTCGGTGGCGCAGCGGGGTGGGGGTGGGGGGTAGTGTTGCGGCCTCACAGCGCCAGAGGCCCGGGTTCGATCCGAACTGGTGTATCAAGGAACTGCCACATAAACCAGATAACGTAAATTGTGAAGAAGGTCTCGCCCCGTGATTAAACCAAACCGATCAGCTTGTCCGTACCGAGTTTGTGCGTTCTCTCCCCTTGGGAAACACCCGCGTGGGTTTCCTCCGGGTGTTCCGGTTTCCTCCTACACTCCAAAGACGTGCGGTTTCCTTGGTAAAAATAATGTAAATTGTCCCTAGTTTGTGCTTGACAATGTTGGTGTGCGGGATCGCTGGTCTGCGAGGACTCGCTAGGCCGAAAGGCCTGTTTCCGCCCCGTGTCTCTTAACGAAACTAAACGAAACTAAACAAAACTTTCCACAAAGGTGAGATAGATTCGCGAGTAAGACTTCAGTCTTAAATGGACTCCCCTTTATTCTAAGACTGTGGCCCCTTGTTCTGGATTCGCCCAACATTGGGAACATTTTTCCTCCATCTAGCTTGTCCAGTCCTTTTATAATTGTATATATTTCTGCAAGATCCCCCCTGATCCTTCTAAACTCCAGTGAATACAAGCCTAGCCCTTTCGATTTTTCCTCATATGACAGACCCGCTATCCCAGGGATCAATCTCGTGAACCTACGCTGCACTGCCTCAATAACAAGGATGTCGTTCCTCAAATTAGGAGACCAAAACTGTACGCATTACTCCAGATTGGTCTTACCAGAGCCCTATACAACTGCAGAAGAACCTCTTTACTCCTATACTGAAATCCTCTAGTTATGAAGGCCAACATTCCATTATCTTTCTTCACTGCCTGTTGTACCTGCACGCCAACTTTCAGTGACCACCAGTGTACAAGGACACCTAGGTCACGCTGTACCTCGCCCTTACCTAAACTAACCCCATTGGGATAATAATCTGCCCCCTTGTTTTTGCTACCAAAGTGGATACCCTCACGTGTATCTAGATTATACTGCATCTTCCCACTCAACCTGGCCAGGTCACCCTGCAACATCCTAACATCCTCTTCACTGTTCACACTTCCACCCAGCTTTATGTCATCCGCAAACTTGCTAGTGTTGCTCCTAAATCCCTCTTCCAAATCATTAATATATATAGTAAACAGTTGCGGCCTAACACTGAGCCTTGCGACCCTCCAGTCGCCACTGCCTGCCATTCTGAAAAGGACCCGTTCACTCCTACTCTTTGCTTCCTGTCTGACAAACAATTCCTATCCACGTCAACACACTATCCCCACCACCATGTATTCTAAATTTAGTCACCAGTCTGCCGTGCGGGACCTTATCAAAAACTTTCTGAAAGTCTAGATACACTACAACGTGTCCAAGCCCTTAACAATCTTATATGTTTAAAATGAGATGCCCTCTCATCCTTCTAAACTCCAGAGTGTACAAGACCAGCTGCTCCATTCTCACAGCGTATGACAGTCCCACAATCCCAGGATTTTATCTTGTAAACCTACGCTGCACTCCATCAATAGCAAGAATGCCCTTCCTCAAATTAAGGGACCAAAACTGCCCACAATACTCCAGGTGTGGTCTCACTAGGGCGCTGTACAACTACAGAAGGACCTATATGCTCCCATATTCGATTCCTCTTGTGATAAAGGCCAACATGCTATTCGCTTTCTCACTGCCTGGTACATGCTTACTTTCATATTCTGATGAACTAGGACACCAAGATCCCGTTGCACTTCCCCCTTTCCCAACTTGACGCCATTTAGATAATAATCTGCCTTCTTGATTTTGCTACCAAAGTGGATAACCTCACATTTATCCGCATTAAACTTAATCTGCCATGCATCTGCCCACTTCCCCAAACTGTCCAAGTCACCCTGCATTCTCATAGCATCCTCCTCATAGCTCACACTGCCACTTAGCTTTGTGTCATCTGCAAACTTGCTAATGGGAAGATGGGAACACGTGACCCGTGGTGGGATCCCGTTGGAGGTGGCGGAGGATTATCTTTTGTATATGTCGCCTGATAGGGTTTAAGGTTTTTGTCTCGCACCATAGTCTAGTCCTCTCCATATTTGTTTGTAACGATTTGTCAATTTCCAACAGGGACTGAAGCTGGAGGATCGATCGGTCTACAGTGAACTACACAGGTAGGCGGGCCGAGCCATTGATCAGCACGTTGTTTCAACAAGGGTCTTAAGTTCACAATGTCACAAGTTATAGGAGTAGGATTACGCCATTCTACCCATCGAGTCTACTGCGCCATTCAATCATGGCTGATCTATGCCACCCAATCCCATGTTCCTGCCTTCTCCCCATAACCTTTGACACCCGTTCTAATGAAGGACTCGTCTATCTCCACCTCAAAAAATTTCCACTGACTTGGCCTCCACAGTCCTCTGTGGCCATGAGTTCCACGGATTTAATTCCTTTCGGAGACGTGTCACTTTTGTCTTAATGCCCGGGGCTCCAGAACCAGGGTTCACGGTTTAAGACGAATGGATAGTAAGCCATTTAGGACTGAGATGAGGAAAAAGTTTTCGCCCACAGAGTTGTGAATCTGTGGAATTCACTGCCACAGAAGGCAGTGGATGCCAATTAACTGGATGTTTTCAAGAGGGAGTTAGATTTAGCTCTTAGTACTAAAGGAATCAATGGATATGGGGAAGAAGCAGGAACGGCTATTGATATTCGATGATCAGCCATGATCATATTGAATGGCGGTGCTGACTCGAAGGTGCGAATGGCGACCTCCTGCACCTAAATTTCTACATTTCTATGAAACGTGTCGCACTGGCCGGACCCAGCTTGTGGCTGCTCACACGTTACTCTGTGAATAGTAGATGTCAGCCACATGGCAGATATATGGTATGAAGCCACACAAAACGGAAATAGGCCCTTGGAGAAAACCTATCGATGCCCAACACGATAGACACCGAGAATCAGAGATCATGGCTGATCATAGAAACATAAAAAGATAGAAAATAGGTGCAGATTTAGGCCATTTTGCCCTTCGAGCCAGCACCGCTATTCATTGTAATCATGGCTGATCATCCTCAATCAGTACCCCTGCCCTCTCCCCATATCCCTTGCTTCCCCTAGTCTCTAGAGCGCCATCTAATTCTCTTTTAAATTCATCCATTGAATTGGCTTCTACTGCCTTCCGTGGCAGAAAATCAAATAATCTTATGTACATGGCCTCCAAAACCAGTTCTGACCCCCCCCCCCCCCCCCCCGCCCATTATGGATTTATTCCGTGAACTGTGAGGAGGATACTATGAGAATGCAGGGTGATTGGATAGTTTGGGCGAGTGGGCAGATGTATGGCAGATAACTTTAATGTGGATAAATGTGAGGTTATCCACCTTGTTCTCCAAAAACAGGAAGAGAGATTATTATCTAAATGAAATGCAGGTAAAGCAGGCAGTGAGTAAATCGAATGTTTTTTTGGCCTCCCCCAACATGTCCAAGTCACCCTGCATTCTCATAGCATCCTCCTCACAGTTCACACTGGCACCCAGCTTTCTGTCATCTACAAAGTGCTAATGTTACTTTGAATACCTTCATCCAAATCATTGATGTATATTGTAAATATTGTAATCATTCCCAATGTACACTAGTCACAGAGTCCCCCAGCGTGGAAACAGGCCCTTCGGCCCAGGTTTGTTGGTTAATTGGCTTGGTAAGTGTAATAAATGTATAGGTTTTGTAGGTTATTTGGCATGATAAATGTAATAATTTATCCCTAGATAGTGTTGGTGTGCGGAGAATCGCCTGGTCGGCGCGGACGCCGTGGACCGAAGGGCCTGTTTTCCGCGCTTTATCTCTAAACTAAACTAAATTAAACTAAAATGTCTTTAGTCAGAGGGTGGTGAATCTGTGGGATTCTTTGCTACAGACGGGTGGTGGAGGCCCACTCCCCCCTCAGACCGAAGGGCCTGTTTCCGCGCTGTTATATCTATAAACTAACTGTATTCTAAACTACACCTGCATCATTTTTTCTCTATGTTTCGATGACCCATTGCTTCGGTATATTGCAGAGCAGGGAGGCAGGTGGATCTACATCATCCCGCAGATTGTCGGCCCCAATGCGAAACCGAGCAAGGGATAGTCCATCGACGACAAGACTGGCATCGCTGAGCTTTAAAATACCGATGATCCGAAAAACAACACCTCACCACAGAACATTGACCTTACAAACTCCATCATAAACCATCACGGGCCACCCGCTGTATGGAAAGCCCCAAAAATGTTGACTTATATACTCACTGAAATTCAGAAGGATGAGAGGGCATCTTATAGAAACATATACAATTCTTACGGGATTGGACAGGCTAGATGCAGGAAAAATGTTTTCCCATGTTGGGCAAGTCCAGAACCGGGAAGAAGAGAGGAAAAATGGAATGCGACCTTTCTGTCCCTGGGCCTCCTCCATGACCAGAGTGAGTCCCACCGCAAATTGGAGGAGCAGCACCTCATATTTCGCTTGGGTAGTTTACACCCCAGCGGTATGAACATTGACTTCTCCAATTTCAGATAGTCCCTTGCTTTTCACCCTCCTCCCCCCCCATCCCCTCCCATTCCACCCCCCCCCCCCCAGCTCTCCCCAGCCCCACCCTCCCCCCGCCCCCCCCCCCGCCCCCCCCCCCCCGCCCCCCCGCCCCTCTGACTCCGCCGCTTCCTTTCTTTCTTCCCCCCCCCCCCACCCCAAAGAAAAAAAAAAAAAAAAGGGGGTGTGGTTTTTGTGTGGTTTTATAACATCTGTCTGAAGAAGGGTCTCGACCCGATAATGTTACATATTCCTGCGCTCCAATAGTTGCTGGCTCACCCGCTGTGTTTTCTCCAGCATTATTGTGTACCTTCGATTTTTCCAGCATCTACAGTTTTTTCTTAAGCACCTTATCGTACCTCAGCATTGCATCACTATTTTTTTGTATTCTCTAACGTGGTGTGAATATTGTTTTCTCTAATTACAAGAGACCCTTGCATTCCCTCTCTCTCCATCCATCCCCACCCAAGTCGCACCGGCTTCTCGTTTTCACCCAACAAACAGCTAACAATGGCATGTTTCCTTTATCATCGCTACTTTTATGCACATCCTTCATTAGTTTGTTCTTTATCTCTCCACATCACCGTCTATATCTCTCGTTTCCCTTATCCCTAACCAGTCTGAAGAAGGGTCTCGACACAAAACGTCTCCCCAAAGATGCTGCCTGTCTCGCTGAGTAACTCCAGCACTTTGTGCCAACCTGCATAAACTCTGGAATTATATTAATGATTTATCCAAAGTACCAAAGTCCCAACATTACACATCCAGATAAAAATAATGTTTTCACGCAACATGCAATCTGGTAACAAAGTAAACGATACAAGTATTAAATAATTGTGATATTTAACTGTTTCAGGAGCTAAAAAGAGATTAATTTACATGGAAATATTTAAAACGTAGGGAATTGTAATCTTTGGTGAAATGTTTGGAATAAATGTAATATTTGTATGCTTAGTTACAACCTCCGCCAGAATAAACTTTTTGTTAATAGTGTGAGTTATTAAAATCCTTTCCACCCTTTTACCACTGTTCCTGTTTCATCTCTTTCAAGTATTGACCCTTATTGAATTGACGATAGGCAGTAGACAATAGACAACAAGTGCAGGAGAGGTTCTTCAGCCCTTCGAGCCAACACCGCCATTCAATATGATCATGGCTGATCATCCCCAATCAGAACCCGGTTCCTGCCTTCTCTCCGTATCCCCTGACTCCGCTATCTTTAAGAGAGCAATCTAGCTCTCTCTTTAGTTTCCAGAGAACAGTCCCCCACCGAACTTTGAGGCAGAGAATTCCACAAACTCACAACTCTCTGTGAGTAAAGGTGTTTCCTTGTCTCCGTTCTAAAAGGCTTACCCCTTATTCTTAAACTGTGACCCCTGGTTCTGGACTCACCCAACATCGGGAACATGTTTCCTGTCTCTAGCGTGTCCAAACCCTTAACATTCTTATATGTTTGAATAAGATCCGCTTTCATCCTTCTAAACTCCAGAGTGTACAAGCCCAGCCGCTCCATTCTCTCAGCACAAGACAGTCCCACCATCGCGGGATGTAACCCTGTAAACCTACGCTGCACTCCCTGAATAGCAAGAATGTCCTTCCTCAAATGAGGGGACCAGAACTGCACACTATACCCCACGTGTGGTCTGACTAGGGCCCTGTACAACTGCATAAGGACATCTTTGCTCCTATACGCGACTCCTCTTGTTAGAAAGGCCAAAATGCATTCGTTTTCTTCACTGCCTGCGTGTTTACTTCCATAGACTGATGGACAAGGAACCCCAGATCCCGTTGTACTTCCCCTTTTCCCAAATAGAATTGAATTGGATGTAATAACTTTTATTAGCCAACTATGTACATATACAAGGAATTTGTGTTGGTGCACCGCTCGCAAGTAACAACACGATATACAGTATAGAATCAAAAATAAAACATTATAAATTAAACACGTGAAGAAATAAATAAAATGAGATGGGATTTACTGAAACAATAGCAAGAATGTGCTTCGTCAAATTGGGAGACTAAAATTGCACACAATACTCCAGGTGTGGTCTCAACAGGGCCCTGTTGATTTGCAGTAGGATATCTTCTGGCAATGAAGGACTCGCGTAGATGAGGCATGTTGGATCAGCATCCACGAGTTGGGCTGAAGGTCCTGTGTCCATGCAGAGTGCGCCTCTGCATTGATGGCCTCCCTTTCCCCTTCTCCCTCCAGTTCCGTTTGCATTACGTTACTTGAGGAAGGAACTCAGGTTTAAAGTGGAAAACAAAACATTATGGTCGCTGTAGATTAATCCATGTGTTTCTCCTGCTGTATCTACACGCAAACAGTCCCCACCTATGCCCAGCAAGCGAGGGAGATACTGAGGTACAGACAACTGGTCCTTCTGCCCACCGAGTGCATGTTTGCCGCAGTCGACCCATTCTTTCAATATATATCAGTCCCGCCATCCGGGGAATTAACCTGGTGAACTTACGCTGGGCTCCCTCAATAGCAAGAATGTCCTTCCTGAAATTTGGAGACCAAAACTGCACACAATACTCCAGCTGCGACCTCACTGGGCCCTGTACAACTGCAGTAAGACCTCCTACCTCCTATACTCAAATCCTCTTGCACGAATGTCTTTAAGAAAGCTTAAGAATGTTCGCAGATGTCATAGTAAGAGAGAGATACAGCGTGGAAACAGGCCCTTCGACCCCACACCGGCCAACATGCCCCATCTACACCGTCCATATCCCTCCAAACCTCTCCTGTGAATGTACCTGTACAACTGCTTCATAAAACTTGGGATAGTCCCGGTCTCAAAGTAAGCATGCAGAGAGGTACAGCAGGCAGTGCAGAAATGCGAACAGCATGTTGGCCTTCCTCTTCATAACAAGAGGCCCCCTAGTAGCTGAGGTATAGGAGCAAAGGCGCCCATCTGTGGTTGTATAGGGCCCTTGGTGAGGCCACACTGGAGTATTGCATGCAGAGTTGATTTTTTTTGTTCTCCAAATGAGGTTCCCCCCCCCCAGAAAGGGGAGCGGATCAAGAAAAATAGAAAGGACATTTCTTTATATGAGAAAAGGTGCATGCCCCTACAACCATGACAAGCCTAAACAAAGGCCTATAGAAGTGCAATCAACAGCCTAGGTTCACCCTGGTAATTATCGGGATGGGCTGTGCTGTGTGTGTTGGACTGTCATGGGTGGGATGTGTATGTGAGCGAGAGAGACCCCCATAGTGCGGTTGGGCTGGTTGGGTTTGTATTCACTGGAATTTAGAAGATATGTGAGAGTTTGTTAAGAGGTTGAAAGGGGATCTTATTGAAACATATAAATTATTTAAGGGTTTGGACACTTAGAGGCAGGAATCCAATGTTTCCTCGGCCATGTTGTTTGAGGGCCCCCAGTACAGAACCAGGGGGCCCACTCTGTTTGCGGCCACCCCCCTGTTTTTTAAGAACAAATGTTTAAGCGTATTTGGTTTCTTTCGCCTTAATTTTATAGGAAGGATGTCAACAACAAAAAATAGGGAGACTACAGAGGAGATTTAAGAGAAGTTTTGCTCTGGGTTCAGCAACTATGTTACAGAGAAGAGAAAGAAAGTATGCCCCCATGAACAAGTAGGGTAGGGTCTTTATTCTTTGGAGCGCGAAAGGTTTAGAATTGGCGCTGAAGGTTTAAGGGGGGGGGGACCCCCCCCCTCTTGATTCCCCGAGGTCTTTAAAAAAATGATTTGGAAAAAAAATGGGGGAAAGGGATAGACAGAGTTGACGAGTGGATAATGGATTAAGCTTTTCCCATTGAGGGTAGGGTGATTTTCAAAAACAATAGAGGGCATGACATGAGAATTAAGGGACAGAAAAAGAACTTTAGGGTTTTAACGTGAGGGGGGAACTTCTTTATCAGAGGGTGGGTGGCTGTGTGATGGAATGAGCTCTCCAGCAGAAGTGGTGGAGGCAGGATCGATTTATTTTAACTTTTAAAAGTAAAGTGGTTGTGTATATGGACGGGAAGGGAGAAATGGTGGGGTATGGTACCTGAGTGCATGGGTAAGATGGGACTAGGGGATAAACAAATTGGTCGGCGACGGCACGGACTGCTGGAAGGCGCCGAGAGGGCCTCTTTCCGTGCTGTAATTGTTATATGGTTATATGGTTATTTAGGGACTGAGATCAGAGAAACGTTTTCACCCAGAGAGTTGTGAATCTGTCGAATTATCTTGCCACAGAGGGCAATGGACCCCCCGCCCGCTTATTTCACTGGATTCTGCCTGAGAGAGTTAGATTTAGCTCTTTGGGCTAACGGAATCAATCCTCGGCCCCACCCCGACTATGGGGAGAGAATGCATGGGGAACTGGGTACTGATTGTGCATGATCAGCCGTGATCATATTGATCGGCGGTGCTGGCTCGAAGGACCGAAGAATGGCCTACTCCTGCAGCTATTTTTCAATGTTTAATTTAGTTTAGAGAAATTGCACGGAAACAGGCCCTTCGACTGACCGAGTGCACCGTCGACCACCGATCACCCGCTCCCTCTCTCCTGCTCTTTGCACACCCCCAAACTTTACCCTCTCTTCCTCTACCTCTCCCACTTATCTCTCCCTCTCCCTCTAACTCTCTCCCTCTTGCTCTCCCCTCCTCCCTCCCTCTCTCTCTGCCTTCTCACCCTCTCTATATAAAATCAATTATCTCTTCCCTTCTCCCCCTCCTCTCTAATCTCTATCTCACCACCCCCCCACCTCCCCCCAACCCCTCCCCCTCCCTCTCTCTCTCCCCTAATCAGATAAGACAGCATTTTTTGCCAGTGGTTTATTCTTTGCTACTCCCCCCCCCCCCCCCCTCAAATTTCCCTCGCTGACGAGTTATTTTACTCTGTGTGTAAATGAGCTCCTCCCCAGCCCTTCTCTCTCTCCCTCTGCCCCCTCTCCCTCTCTCCCTCTCCCTCTCCCTCCCTCCTCCCTCTCTACCCTCGCCCTCTCTCTCTCTCTCCCTCTCCTTCCCTGCTCTCTCCCTCTCTCCCTCTACCATCTCTCTCCCTTCTCCCTCTCTCCCTCTCCCTCACACCCTCTCCCTCTCTACTCTCTCTCCTCTCTCCCTCTTATATATATTTATTCTCTCTCCGAAAGCGCTCCTCCCCTCTATAAATCGAGATTCTAAGATGTTTCCCTCCTCCCACCCCCCTCTCTCCCCAAATCAGATAAGCCAGTATTCTGACCCACGTTTCCTCTTTGCTGATCACATTTCCTTGACTTGCTATTTTATGACTTCCTAGCTTGGATCCTGAGCCAGCAATTAACGCCCATCCCTAACTGCCTCTTGGAGGATGTGGCAAGTTGTTTCAACGTTAGTTGCTGCCTCACAAGCGCCACATACTCCCTCTAACCCCTCCTCTTCCCTCTCCCTCTCTCTCCTCTCCTCCTCTCATCTCCCCCTCTCTCTCTCTCCCCTTCTCGTCTCCCTCTCTTACCCCTTCCATAATCTTCTATCTCTCTCTCTCTCACCTCTCTTTTTCCCTTCTCTTCTCCCGTTTCTATCTCTCTCCCTCTACCCCTCCCTTCTAACCCTCCTCCTCCTATGCCGTTGTCTCCTCTCCTCTTCTCTCTCTCTCTACTCTCCTCCTCTCTCTCTCCTCTCTCATCTCTCTCTCTCTCTCTCTAATGTGCGGGCGATCCCCTGGTCGGCATGGACTCAGTGAGCCGGCCGACCAAGGGCCTGTTTCCACGCTTAATGATTGTCTCTACAACAAAAAAACTGAACAGTCATTCAGCACGGAAACAGGCCCTTCAGCCATCATGGCCCAATCTACACTACTCCCACCTGCGCGCGCTTACGCTTGGCCCATATCCTTCCAACCCTGTCCTACGCTCACCCATGTACCTGTCCAAATGTTTCTTAAACGCAAGATATAGTCCCAGCCTCAAACTACCTCCTCCAGCTGCTTAAACATATAGTTAGGTCCGGTACATGAATAGGACAGGTTTGGGAGGATATGGACTAAACGCGGGCAGGTGAGACTAGTGTAGATGGGGGCATGGTGGCCGGTGTGGGGTATGTTGTGCCAAAGAAGGGCCTGGTTTCCGTGTCCATGGTTTCGGCGGACTAAACATAAAACTAAAACAAAACATATTCCCTCTTGAGAACGGAGGAAGTTCAGAGAATTTAAATAGTTCTGTGTCCTTTTAACAACAATTAACCTTCCCCTTATCCCAGACCGGGAGTTATTTGTACAAACTTGAAACTAACTGAAATATCACGGATTGCCCAGGAACATATGTTAGAACCGCTTCTGCTGAACCACTAAAACAAATGGTATGACCATGTTAGCAGGCGATCAAAATACTTATCAAAACTTTACCCTGATGAACCGATTAATGAACAAGTTAATATTTGGACAAGGCTAATTCAAATTATTTAAAAAAACGTCATAACTTATAACTTCAACAAGTTGCATAATGTATCTGGCCATCGGAGTCTGCTCCGCCCAGAGTCATCGTGCTGATCTTTCTCTCCTCCCAACCCCATTTCTCCTGCCCTTCTCCCATGATCACTGTCTAACCTGAGACCGCACTATAAACAAACTTTGTATTTCGGCCTTAAATATATCAAGGGGGGGAGGTGAGGCGGAAGGGAGCGACGGGGAGGGGAGGGCGAGGCAGTTCGAGGGGCGGGGAGGGGCGGGGGAGGCATAGGGGAGGCCGAGAAGAGGGGAGTGTGAGGATGTGGAGGGGTGAGGTGGGGGCGGTAGGAGGGAGGGGTTGAGGAGTGCAGTGGTGAGGAGTGGAGGGTTGAGGAGGGGAGGGGAAAGAGAGACAAGGGAGAGGAGTGGAGCGGCCGAGGAGGGGAGGCGTGAGGTGGGGAGTGGGAGGGAGGGGAGGAATAGGAGGGGTGGGAGGGCAGGGGAGGAAGGGGAGGGGGGAGGGGACCGGGAAGCGCAGCGTTCCGGGGATGAGATGTGATATATATCTGTGAAATTCTTGGATCAAACTCGGTTGATTGAGTTCTTTGTCAGCGTGAGTTTATTTTCTCCTCCGGACCCTGCCATTTAGGTCTTTTTTACATTTCAAATGCCCACTCTAATAGCCAATCCGAGTAACATTTCACTGACCGCATTTTCCCACTCCACGTCTCATTCACTATATATCGCACTGTCTGATTGTTAAAACTGGGGCGCATGTGCCGCAGAAAGTAGTGCACTCCTCCCCATCTGACTCTCTCCTCTCTCTCTCCCCCCCCTCCCTCCCTCTCTCCCACCTCCATCTCTCCCTCCCTCACTCTCTCCACCCTTCTCCCGACATCTCTTCCTCCCCCGCTCTTTCCCGGCCCTCTCTCCTTCTCTGCTTCTCTCCCACTCTATCACCTTACCATCTCTCCCTCTCCTCCCGCACTCACCCTTCTATACCTGCCTCTCTCCCTCTCTCCTCTCCCCCCTCACTCTCTCTCCCTCCTCCCCGACCCCAGACGATTAATGTAACCTCTTCTGCCTATCAATGGTTTGATGCTGTTTATACTGACCTTTGACAAAACTAAAATGCTGTTATGAGCCTGTGTGTGTTGTGTTTGTGTTGTGTGTGTGTGTGTGTGTGCATATGTGTGTGCGATATGTGTCCCAGTATGTGCGTGCGTGGAATATGTGTCAGTATGCTGGTGCGTAGCGGGTGTGTGTGAGAGTATTTGTCAGTGTTTGCGTGAGTGTGTGTTGTGTGAGTGTGAGTGTGAAGTGTGCGTGTGTGTGTATGAGTTGTGTGAGTGGTGATTGTGATGTGTGTGGAATTGTGTGTGTGTGTGTGTGTGTGTGTGTGTGTGTGTGTGAGTGGAGTGTGTGTGATTGTCCTCGTGTGTGGTGGTGCTTGTGTGTGTCTGTGTGTGTGTGTGCGTGTGAGTGTGCGTGAGTGTGTGAGTATGTGCGTGGGTGTGTGCGTATTGCGTGTGCGTGTCAGTGTGTGTGTGTGTGTGTGTGTGTATATGTGTCAGTTTATGTGTGTGTGTCGTGTGTGTGTGAGAGTATTTGTGTGTTTGCGTGTGAGTGTGTGTGAGTCGTGAGTGTGCGTTGTGTGTGTGTAGTGTGGTGTATTGTGTGATTGTGTGTGTGTCGTCTGTGTGTGTGTGTGCGTTTGAGTGTTTGCGTGATTGTGACGTGAGTGTGTGCGTGGTGCGTGTTGTTTGTGTGTGTGTGTGTGTGTGGGTGTGTGTGTGTGTTGTGTGTGTGTGTGTGTGTGTGTGAGTGTGTGTGTGTGTGTGTGTGATGTAAAATTGTGTGTGTGTGTTGTGTGCTGTGTGTGTGTGTGTGTGTTGTGTGTGTGTGAGTGTGGTGTGTGTGTGAAGGGTGTGATTGTGTGTGTGTGTCCGTGCGTGCGAGTGTGTGTGTGTGTGGGTGGTGCGTCTGGGTATGTGTGTGTGCGTGTGAGTGTGCGTGAGTGTGTGCGTGTGCGTGTCAGTTTGTGTGGGTGTGTGTGTGTGTGTGTGTGTGTGTGTGTGTGTGTGTGTGTGTGTGGAGTGTTGTGTGTGTGTGTGTGTGTGTGTGCTGTGTGTGTGATGTAAAATTGTTGATTTTTCAGCTTATTATCATGTGTACGGAGGTACAGTGAAAACCAATTTTGGTGCGTGCTAACCAGTCGAGGGTCTCCAGCGGGGTAGATTGCGAGGCCAGAATCGCTCTTATAGTTGCTGAGAGGACGGTACAGTTGCCTGATAACAGCCGGGACGGAACTGTCCCCTGAATCTGGAGGTATGTGCGTGCGTTTTCACACTTCTGTACCTGTTGCCCGATGGGAGAGGTGTGGTGCAGGGAGAACCGGGGAGTTTGAGTTCCGGTAACTTCCACTACTTTGCGTGTCTGTACAAAAAGGCATAGAAAAACATAGGAAAATATGTGCAGGAGTAGGCCCTTCGGTCTTAAAGCTAGCACCGCCATTCAATTATGATCACGGCTGATCATCTTAAATTAGTTACCCGTTCCTTCCTTCTCCCCAATTTCCCTGGATTCCGTTAGCCCTAAGAGCTAATCTAATTATATCTTGAAAACATCCAGTGAATTGGCCTCCACTGCCACCGCCCCCCCCCCGAATCACCCCTGGAGCTATAGTAAACTCGATAGGTAAACTCTTGCTTCTGGTGTCCTGGTCCTCCAAAAAATATTCTAAATGGAATTTCAACAGGAGGTGGCGGCAGGGCTGACCTAAAAATAACCAGCCTATTGCATTTTTATCTGTTTTATTTTTTGTGAGCATATATATTGGTCTATGGTAATTTATAGAAACACACTGAACTTTATTCTCCTGTTCTGTAGTTACGTATTCTGTTGTGCTGCAGCAAGCAAGAATTGCATTGTCCTATCTGGGACACACATGACTAATAAATTGTTCTTGACTGTTTGACATGGACTGAAGCAAAAAGGGGTTGTGGGGAAAATACAGCTACCTTAAATGTAGTTGCGTCTGGTTGGAGAACTATGGTATGGTGAAGACTCAGTCCATGCTTGTATAATGTGCGAGGGAACTCATCGAGCAGCCGGCAACTATGTAATAGAAGAAGTTGGATGACGTTTTGGGAAGAGACCCTTCTTTAGACTCCCTCTGGTTTTAGTGATTTTACTTTAATGTAAAGATACAGCGGGGAAACAGGCCCTTCGGCCCAACGTATCCATCTATCAACCCATACACTCCTCCACCCCCTACGCTTTATCCCACACATTCGCAACGTGAGTCAAGAGTGTTGTATTCTCAGGCCCCAGTGAGAAGAATGAAATCCTTACTTGCAGCAACACAACAGAATATGTAAACATAGTACTCTGTAAACAATGATAGAAACGAGAAAACAAAAGCGGTGTATATTTATATATGAATATATAACTCTATATATATATATGCATGTGTGTGTGTGTGTGTGTGTGTGTGTGTGTGTGTGTGTGTGTGTGTGTGTGTGTGTGTGTGTGTGTGTGTGTGTGTGTGTTGTGTGTGTGTGTGCGTGTGGTGTGCGTAGCGCGCGCGGCGCGTGTGTTGTGTGTGTGTGTGTGGGTGTGTGTGTGTGTGTGTTTGTTGTGTGTGTGTGTGCGTGCGTGGTGCGCGTGCGTGTGCGTGTGCGTGTGTTTGAGTAATATATATACACACACACACACAATTTCCCTCCTGGGATTAATAAAGTTCTATCCTATAGTATCGTGTGTAGGAAAAAATTGCAGATGCTGGTTTAACTGAAATTAATAAAAGATTTGTACAATTGTATGAGAATTTGTACATATCCAGAACGACAACGGACACCAACACAATCACTGAGTTTCTGGATAATTGCAATCTTCCCTAATTAGAATTGCAGGAACAAGAGGAATTGGGAGCACAAATCTCAAATAAGGAAATAGAAGAAACAATATACTCATTAAAAAATGGAAAAACACCAGGTACCGACGGATTTAGTAATGAATTCTATAAAAAGTTTTTAGAATTCTATAAAAGTTTTTACAACATATTTACAACATATTTTTTTTACAACATATGTTTTTACAACATATTGAGTCCTCGTCTACAGAAAATGTACACATACACTTTCAGAGAACAAATATTATCTGATACACTAGCAGAATCTACGATCACATTAAAACTTAAGAAAGATAAAGACGAGGAAGAACCTGGATCCTACAGAGCTATCGCGTTGTTAAATACAGATTAAAAATATTAGCAAGATTACGCCATTAAACTAATACATCCGGATCAAACGGGCTTTATCCCTAAGAGACATTCATTTAATGATTTGAGACGCCTGCTTTATGTAATGCACTCACACCAAACTAAAGATCCAAATCTCACAATTATTTCGCTGGATGCAGAGAAAGCATTCGATCAGGTTGTATGGAAGTATATGGTTAACGGTATTGCAAAATTTCAACTGGGAGAGAATTTCATTCAATGGATTAAATTAATATATAATAAGCCAACGGCCAGAATATTAACTAATAATATTTTGGCCACGAAATTTCAACTGTCAAGGTGTAATAGACAAGGTTGTTCATTATCACCATTGTTAATTGCTCTCATAATTGAACCACTAGCGGAAAGTATTAGAACTCATCCGAATATCCACGGATATAAGACAAAATATCCAAACAATATATATAAATTTAATAACGCTGATAATGTACTTTTGTACATCACAAGGCCTCATATCACTATACCCAAAATTTTAAATTTAATTGAGGATTTCCACTTTCAGGTTACAGAATAAATTGGAATAAAAGTGAAATCATGTCAATAAAACCGAAAGATTCTGCACATCTCGTACAATTTCCTTTTAAATAGCTGGGGAAATTTTTAAATACTAGGGCATTGAAATTACTAGCTAAATATATCAAGACATGTTCCCCCAAAGCAACTTTATAACCCTGTACTTAAAGAAATTACATAATTTAATTAAATTCTGGAAAACGCTCCCGATGACCTTAATAGGTCGAATAAACGCCATCAAAATGATTTTTCTACCACAAATTCTATACTTGTTCCAATGAATCCCAATATACCTACCCAATTTTTTTTTAAATTGGACTCAGATATTACAAAATTTTATTTGGGATTATAAGACCCATAGGTGTTGAATACAAAGACCGCACCTGAATAAACCCAAAGTAGTCTAGGGGGATTAGCACTCCTAATTTTATGTATTTTATTATAGGTCGGGTAAATATTAGAAATAGATTCATTTGTTGGATAATCTTCTCATCTACGGAATGGATCATTATGGAAAAGAGGGCTGCCTCCCCCGTTTAATATTGTTGCGATCCTTCTTTCACCAATGACGGTAATAATACAAACTACAACAAAAAACCCAATTTAGTACAATCAAAATTTGGAAACAAATTAAATGCAATTAAAAATTAAGAAACTTATCTCTCCTATCGCCTATGGGATGCTAAAAATAACCTCTGTCTTAAACCCTCGATTATAGACAAAGCATTCATTCAATGGGAAAGAGCAGGAATTAAAACTTTGGGAGATTTGTATGATACGGGAAAAACTATTATCATTTAAAACAATTTACAACTAAAATACAATCTGGGTAGCAATCAGTATTTTTTAAATATTTCCAAATATGTGGTTTATTAAAAAAACATGCACATGAATTTCACACAATGCTAAATTAGACTTACTAGATGAAGTAATGAATACAACGGCGGAATTCAGCGAAATTTAACTTCACAATATATAATAATATTATACTAAATTGCAGTAAATACCAACAACGGAAGGTATTAGTGGTGAGTGGGAAAACGAACTAAGCATAAAAATGTCCAATGAAAGGTGGAAAGAATACTTATTAAATGTGCACAGAAATGCGTCAATTAACGCAAGACCACACTTTAAAAACAATTTAAAATTATAACATAGATTATACTACTCAAAAAACTAAATTAAATAAATATTTCTCTAATGTTTCACCAATTTGCGATAAATGCCACTTGTCAAGAAGCTACAATAGCGCACACTCATTCATCTTTCGTAAAAAAATTCAAAGGTTTTGGATTGAAATCTTTGAAATTTTCACAAAAGTGATTAAAATAAAAATGACACCAAAGCCAGAATGGATTATTTTCGGAATGACAGAAGTACTCCGGAATTAAATGCGTATCAAATAATTAATTTGATTACGGAGCTTAATAATAGGAAAAAAACTAATCATAAAATTCTCGAAACATGCTCCTTACACCGACATTCAATATGTGGATTTCAACTATGCTTGAAACACTACATCTGGAAGATATGAGACTCCGCCAGGAAGGGAAATCAGAACGTTCTTTCAGACGTGGTCTGTATGTATAGAACTGCTACAAAGATAGGGTGCAGGGTGTACCTCGGGCATTTGGTGGGGGGGGGGGGGAATGAAAAACTATGGAGTTGGTGGATTCCTTTTGCGTGATATACATGGCTTGCAAAAGTATTCATAGCCCTTGAAACTTTTCCACATTTTGTCGCGTTACAACCACAAACATAAATGTATTTGATTGTGATTTTATGTGATAGACCAACACAAAGTGGTGCATAATTGTGAAGTGGAAGGAAAATGACGCGTGCTTTCTAAATTGTATTACAAATAAAAAACTGAAAAGTGTGGCGTGCAAGATTATTCAGCCCCTGTGTCAATACTTGGTTTAGAACCACCTTTCGCTGCAATTACAACTGCAAGTCTTTTGGGGTATGTCTCTCCAGCTTTGCACATCATCATAACTGAAAATTTTTTGCCATTCCTCTTTGCAAAATAGCTCAATGGGGGCTCAGTCAGTTTGGATGGAGAACGTCTGTGGTGGACGTCTGTGAACAGCAATTTTCAAGTCTTGCCAGGAGAGTCTCAATTGGATTTAGTGTCTGGACTTTGACTGGCCTTTCCAACACACGAATATGCTTTGATCTAAACCATTCCATTGTAGCTTTGGTTGTATGTTTAGGGTGGTTGACTGCTGCAAAAGACTTGACCCAGTCTCAAGTATTTTGAAGATTCTAACAGTTTTTCTTCAAAGATTGCCCTGTATTTGGCTCCATCCATCTTCCCCATCAACTCTGATTACCTTCCCTGTCACTGCTGAAGTAAAGCATCCCCACAGCATGATGCTGCTATCGCCATGTTTCACAGTGGGTCGTGTGTTTCAGGGTGATGTGCAGTGTTAGTTCCCGCCGACAACATAGCGTTTTGCATTGAGGCCAAAAACTTCAATTTTGGTCTCATCAGACCAGAGCACCTTCCTCCACATGTTTGCTGTGTCCCCCACATGGCTTGTGGCAAGCATGCAAACAGGAGATCTTATGGCTTGTTTCAACTTAATGGCTTTCTTCTTGCCACTCTTCCATAAAGGCCCGATTTGTGGAGTGCACACGACTATAGTTGTCCTGTGGACAGAGTCTCCCACCTGAGCTGTGGACCTCTGCAGCTCCTCCAGAGTTACATGTGCCTCTTGGCTGCTTCTCTGATCAATGATCTCCTTGCCCGGTCTGTCAGTTTAGGTGGACGGCAAGTGTCTTGGTAGGTTTGCAGTTGCGCATACTCTTTCCATTTTCGGATGAGGGATTGAACAGTGCTCGTGAGATGTCAAAGCTTGGATATTTTTTATAACCTAACCTGCTTTAAACTTCTCCACAACTTTATCCCTAACCTGTCTGGTCCTTGGGCTTCATGATACGTTTGTACACTAATGTTCTCTAACAAATCTCTGAGCCATTCACAGAACAGCGGTATTTATACTGAGATTAGATTACACACAATTGGACTCTATTTACTAATTAGGTGACTTCTGAAGGCAATTAGTTGCACTGGATTTGATTTAGGGGTATCAGAGTAAAGGAGGATGAATACTTTTGCACGCTACACTTTTCAGTTTTTTATTTGTATAAAAACAGTGAAAACCATGTATCATTTTCCTACCACTTCACAATTATGCTCCACTTTGTGTTGGTCTATCACATAAAATCCAATAAATACATTTACGTTTTTGTGGTTGTAACGTGACAAAATGTGGAAAAGTTCAAGGGGTATGAATACTTTTGCAAGCCACTGTATATAACAGAGTAACTGCCTTTTTTTTCCTTTTCTTTTCGGGGGGGGGGGGTCTATCTCTTAACCCCCTTCCTCTGATTCTTTTACAAAGGGCTTTCTTCTCACCATTTGGCACGCTATTTCACTATCACAACACTTTTCACCTATTTCACTCTCTTTCTTTCTATTCTTTAAAAAAAAAGAAAGAAATTGCATTCATTGCCACATGTAAAAAGCGTTGACATATTGTATTGCAATGTTGCTGCATGTCATTGTGGTATATACCCTGTCTTGATTGCAAATATCTTTAGTTTGTGACTTTATTTGATACAGAAATAATGTGTGAATTGTTAATTGAGCATAATTCCAACTGGTAACTTCGCATTTCGTCCGAGCACATTATTGCATGCGTAATGCAAGCCGTCTGAACTGACAACCTAAACTGTCATTTGGAAATTTAAAAAGCTGCCAATGTTGCCCGGCTGACAGCAGAGAAAAAAAAGTTAAGTGAGAGCCCTATACGGTGTATAATATTTTTGAAACTGTCATAGGCCTCTCTTACATATGCTGTCACAACGCATGCTGTATTCTCTAAACAACACTTCATTAATTTTCCTTGCCGTCCAATTCAGAATAATAGCGTATTAAGCCGATAACTCGACACCAGCACTGGCAATAAATAAATAGATAAATAAATAAGCGCAGCTTTCCAGCCCTTTATCTTATTTGCCACGCTCGACTGCAAATCGGTGTCAATCTGGTGGATCATCTTCCTCTCGCCGTGGAGGTGGGGGATTGGGAGGGGCCCTCACAAGTGGAACAGCCTAGGGCCTCACTTCACCTAAATCCGCCCTGCCCGTGACCTGCGTGGGTTTTCTCCGGACGTTCCGATTTCCTCCCGCATGCGGGTTTGCATGTTAATTGGCTTCTGAAAATTGTCCTCAGATAATGCAACTGTGCACTGCTGATCGTCCTCGGTGCGGGCTCGGTGGGCCGGAGGGCCTGCTTCCGCGCTGTATCTCCAAAACAGAACATGAAGACTAAAAACTAAAACGGATGTGAACATGTAATTATTCAAGAGACAGTTTCAAGATTTCAAGAGAGTTTTATTCTCATGTTTACCTGATAGGACAAATATATTCTCGCTTTACTTTAGCACACCAAAACATAGCAGGCACAAATACAGAACAGAGCAGTGTGTCCATATATCATTGCAAAAATGTATCCATACATGAACAATTAAACAGATAAAGTGCAAATAAACAGATTATTGTCTATTAAGTTCAGAGTTTTTCTGAGCCGAGTTAAATAGACTGATGGCTGTGGGGAAGAAGTTGTTCCTGAACCTGGACGTTGCAGTCTTCAGGCTCTTGTACCTTCTACTTGAAGGTGGTGTGGGTATGAATGTATGGCCCAGATGGTGTGGGTCCTTGATGATGCTGCCAGCCTTTTTGTGGCAGCGACTGTGATAGTCCCCTCGATGGTCGGGTGGTTAGAGCCTATGATGGTTGGACTGGTAGTGTTGTGTTTACAACATTTTGTAGTCTGTCCGCACCAGGGTGCTCTTATTTTTGAACCAAGGCACGATGCTCAACCCAGTCAGCATGCTCTCTACTGTGCACCTGTAGAAGTTAGAGGGGAGTCCCTCCTTGGCATACCAACTCTCCGTAATCTTTCAGGAAGTTAGAGGCGCTGCTGTGATTTTTTTTAGGATTTCATCAGTGTTATTGGAGCAGGGAGAGATCTTCTGAGATGGGCACGCCCAGGAATTTGAAGCTCTTGAACTATTACTATCGACCCGTTGATGTAACGGGATCGTGGGTCCCCATTCGTATCCCTTCCAAAGTGTCCACAATCAGTTCTAGGCTTTGCTGGTGTTGACGGCCAGGATATTGTACTGGCACCATTTGGTCAGTCGGTCGATCTCACCTCTTTACTCTGACACATCCCCATCATTGATACGTCCCATAACAGTGGTGTTGTCAGAGAACTTGATGATGGAAGTTCGCACTGGTGACCGGCCCTACGCAGTCATGAGTATAGAGTGAGTACAGCAGGGGGCTGAGCACGCAGCCTTGAGGTGCTCCCGTGCTGATTTTTTTCGAGACTGACACATTTCCACCAATACGAACAGACTGTGGACTGTGAATGAATAAGTCGAGGTTCCAATTGCAGAGGGATGCGCAGAGACCTGTTCTGCGAAGTTTGCTAAACAGCTTGGAGGGGGATTGATTGTAATAAATGATTCATTTAAATCAATGAATAACAGCCTGATATATGAGTTTTTGTTGCTCAAGTGATCCAGAACGGAGTGGAGGGGCCAGCGAGATCGCATCCACCGTTGTTCTGCTGCGGTAAGCGAACTGCAGTGGGTCCAGGTTTTTGTCGATGGTGGGAGTTGATTTGCGCCATGATCAACCTCTCAAAGCACTCATCTCCACAGGACGTTAGTGCACTGGTCGTTCGTCATAAGGAGACCACCTTGCTCTATTTATTTTTCTTTAGGCACGGTATAAATCATGCCCCCTTTTACACCAGCGAGTGGGTGGGAACTCAGATCAACAAAGTGAGCAAGTTAAAAATGTCTATAGAAAATCCAGCCAGTTGGTCCGACACAGGGTTTTTAGAACACGACCGGGGTGGGTTCTATACCATCAGGTCCAGGCACTTTTCGAGGGTTCACCCGTCTGAAGGACTTCCTGACGTCGGCCACTGTGACTGTGACAGAAATACCATCGCAGCGAATGGGATGCTCGAGAAGGCACATCAGTATTCTCCCTATCAAAGCGTGCGCAAAAAGCATTGAGCTCCTCAGGGAGTGATGTATCGCCGACATTCGAGTTGCCTCCTGATCTCGCGTTGTAGGAGGTGATTGCATTCAAGCCAAATATCCGTCTCATCCTCCAGTTTGAAGCAGAACTCCCTTTTGGGCTTTTAATGTCCTTACCAAGGTCGTATCTGGACTTTTTGTAGACTATTGTATCATCAGAAATGAATGCCCGGTACTGGTCTTCAGAAGAGTGCGGATCTCAAAGTTCATTGAAGGTTTCTGATTGGAAAACACTCGGACGTTTTTGTTGGGATGCAGTCCTCCACACATTTCTTTATGAAGTCTGTAACGACTGTGGCGTATCCGTTCAGGTTCCTTGCCGAGTCCCTGAACATTGCCCAGTCTACAGACTCCAAACTGGAGTTGTTCCTCTGCCTCCCCCCAACACCCCGCCCCCCCTCGACCAGCTCTGTACAGTCCTCACCCTCGGGGGGGGGGGGGGCGCTTCAATTGCTGCCAATAGGCAGGAAGGAAGAAGCAGCAGATACAAGAAGCAGCACTGCGGTATGGTAGGATTTACCTGTGAGGGATTGTGCGATAGGCATTCTTGATGGTGGTGTAGCAGTGGTCGAGGGTGTTTGGTCCTCTGATACAGCAGGAGACGTGCTGGTGCGGGTTAGAGCGCGATTTCTTTCTTTTTTTTTGAATTTATATTTTTGATTTTTTATTTTTTATATTTTATAAGATAAAACCTTAGGAGATTGGTCCGTAGGTACAGAAAACAAAACTATTCGTCTAGTCCTGGGTTCAAGCTTCCGTCAAGCCTCAGCGCTGGCCCATTCTACCCCTTCAAATAATCTATGAACAGGGACCATATTCTAATAAATAATTCAGGTTTGTCGATTAAAACAAATCCATTTTTTCAGATTTAGGTCTCCGACATCTCCGCATCATCACATTTTAGTTGTAGGGGCATTGCAGGGTTTTTCCAATATTTTAATATTAGTGTTTTCCCAGTTATTATACTTTAATCCAGGAAATATATTTGGTTTATTGTTAGTTTTAGGTATTGGTCAGATTGCCCAATATTATTAATTTAGGATCGGGATCCAGTTGAATATTAACCACGACGGAAATAATTTTAAAAAATATACACAAAAATGTTTTAAATTTATATGCAAGCCCCCCCCCCCATTTACAAAAGTATGGGTTAAATTAAGCCTCAGAGTATTGACATTTTATCGCAGATAGGGAGATATAGGAAAAATATTCTGTTTAATTTTGTTTTAGAATAATACAATTTGTGTAATATTTTAAATTGTATTAAAGAATGTCTGGCGTTTAACGAACATTGATGTGTATGTTGTAGGCTTTTCATCCAAATTATCTTTCGTTACGGGTTGAACTAATTATTTTCTCATGCTTGTCTAGGTTGTGGATTCGTCGACGGGATTCTCGCTATCGAACAGAATCAGCAGGAATATTGTAAAATATATGATATTTAATTTGACTGTATTGGGGATGTTTATACAACAAACATCATTCTAGAATCTCTTGGCTCTCTAATTCTGTATTCTTGTGTATTTGGATTTAACATAATCTTTAATTGTAAATATCTAAAAAAAAAATTTTTTAATGTAATCCATAATTCTGTTGTTCCTCCAGAAACGAGAGGAACATACCATTTCTATTATAGATGTCCCATCTTGTTAATTCCTTAGTTTTTCCATTGTGTGACGAGCCTTTATCCCCAATGCGAAGGCTTAAATGCAGGGTTATTTGCAATTAGGGAGCGAAAGTGATAAATTATCCAATTTTAATGTTTTTTTTTTATTTGTTTCCAAATTCGAATTACGCTATGTATTATTGGATTTTTCCACTATAGATCTTTTTGTTCAATTTTGTAGGGGATAGGGAGGTGAATCGGACAATTTCAAATGACAGACAGATCTCAATTGTCCATCTTTATCAATCTGATTGTTGATCCATATTTCCAACCGACAAATTTAAGTTTTTGACCATTGACTGCCCAGATTTATAAAAATAAGAAATTTGGTTAAGACTAATCTCCGTTCGTCTTAGCTTTACATAAGTGTTTTTTACTTTTCTGTGATTCTTTATAATTCCAAATTCAATAAAACTTGTTACAATGGAGTTAGAGTCACATTTTTTTTAAAGACAATTTTAGGAAGGAAATATTGGAATTGATTGGAGAAGAGGTATAGAAGTTGGGGGGAAGGAAAAATTCATTTTCATTGCGAAATTAATTTTTACCGAGCATTGAAATAGGAAGTGTATTTTCCAGTATTGAATATTCTTATGAATTTATTATATAATAAGGCACGAATTTGATTTAAATTAATGAAGTATTATTTCTTGGTCACATAGATTCTAAGTATTTAAAATTCTTTTCATTCACTATTTTAAAAGGTGATTGTTGCAATATGTATAAATTAGGTTCCATTAATTGGCATAAATCTCACTTTCTTCCAGTTAATTCTATATCCCGAAAATAAAACCAATGAGTTATAAGATTTACAGATTTGGGATACTTAATTTCTGGCTTTGTCATTATTGTCTAGTACATCATCTGCATATTAGCGAGAGAGATGTTGATTTAACTGTATTTTTAGTTATTATACCATATATTTCTGGATGAGCTCGAATTCTATCTGCTGTGGTTCTATACAAGCAAATAGTAACGGTGATAACGGACATCCTTGTCTACAACCTTTAGTTAAATCATTTTTACTTTGTTAACATTTGATTTGTCATTATTCTGGCTGTGTCGCATTGGTATATAAAAGCGTTAACCAAGTAGAAAACTTCTCACCTAATTGAAAATGGTTTCCATCTTTGAAAATAAATAGGGACATTCAAATTTGACCGAATCTTTCTCTCAGCGTCTAGCGAGCGATGACTGCTAAGTCTTCATTAGCTATTCGTTTTGAGTACATAATGTTGAATAATCGTCTCAAATTATAATATGAATAACGTTTTGGAATAAATCCAGTTTGATCGGGATGTATTAATTTATAAATCACTAAGCTTAATCTGTGTGCGATTTCGTAAGGTTTGATTTATTGAAGTCCCCAGCGATGGCGGTAAAGACCTCGACGTAAGACGTCTGGTGTTTGTTAACCACGGCATGCAGTTCTCCCAGTGTCAGACGGACGTCTGCCTGGGGTGGGATGGAGACCGCAATCAGGATGATGGACGTGAATTCCCTTGATGGTAGAAGAAACGGCACTTCACCGCCAGACGTTCGAGGTGTGGAGAGCAGGAGTTCTCCGGAGATGCTGCCTGATCCGCTGAGCCAGTCCAGTACGTTGTACCGATCCGTGTTCTGCAGAGATGCTGCCTGTCCCGAAGAGCTAATCACTTTGTAACTATCTGTGCTCTCTCTCTCGCCCAGAGCTGCTCACGATATTCCAAATGTGGTCCATGATAAAGCCTCGCCGTTACATCCTTGCTGTTTTATGCCATTTCACTGCATGTAATGTGCATCTGACGAATAAAACTGACTTTGACTTTGAGGGACAACCTTTTTACTCAGAGAGAGAGGATCCTTGTTTGTGGATCCCACCCTTGTGTGTTTATACCACCTTGCTAGTGGCTTCACCTCCTCCTCTAAGGAGGTATCTTGCGTCCGAGCTAGCCTTCCGGTAGGTGCCACAACTAAGTCACCATTTAAAATCTTACACACAGACAGTCTCTACTCAATACTCAAGACTGATGGAGGCCAATGTGCCCAAAGCCTTTTTTGTCCACCCTGTTACCTGCGACTCGACGTTGAGAGAGGAGCCATGCACCTGTACTCCAAGATCCCTCCGCTCTACAACACTACGCAGATGCGATCATTCTTTGTGTAGGTCCTGCCCTTGTTAGACGTCCAAAGAGCAACACCTCACATTTCTCTATATTAATAGAGTTTATTCCGTGTGATGCGCTTTTCCCACTGCCACCACCCCCCCCCCCCCCCCCCCCTCACCCGTCCTCAAACTCTCACTGCCCTCTCCCTGAATCATCTCGTTCAGTGGGACTGGTAACACGTGGTGAATGATGGCCCGGCCACTTACAAAATACATTGAGATGGAACGGCTCGCTTGTCTCCGCGCTAAACCGGGTTGGAGGCCCCGGGTAGTGAACGACCCGTCCGCCCGCCAACACTCCAGTAATTGTGAGTGTGTGTTAGAGGCGCTCAGTTCCAACCCTGCCGCCCGTTGGAAATCACGCTATTGTCTTCATGCCACGTGTAAGAGACGCCAATGACTGTAGCAGAGGGTACACAAAAAAGATGGAGGAAATACCCAGCGGGTCTACAGCAGCATCTTAGGAGCGAAGGAGATAGGCCGACCACGTACGTTTCGGGTCGAGACCTTCTTCAGCCCCGTAGCGATGCAGGTCAAGAACCACGGTGTCATTGTACTCTATGAAGCTGTTGGCGTTGGAGGTGATATTGGGTGTGGATACAGGCTCTGTTGAAACAAGGGGGTCGTGGTTAGTGCCGCAGGTGAGCAAGGGAAGAAAACCAGAAGATGGTGGATTAATGAAAGATGGCGACAGTGCGAGGAATGAGAACGTGTTGGCAGGAAACTGGCGTCCAGGTTCAGGAACAGCTTCTTTCACAACTCCAACAAGAAATGGTGGACCACTGCCCGGTCCATCACAGGTACTGACCGCACCACCATCAATGGTCCATCACAGGTACTGACTTCCCCACCATCGACGGTCCATCATAGACGCTGACCTCCAAACCAGCAGAGGTCCATCACAGGTACTCACCTCTCCACCATCGAATGTCCATCACAGGTACTGATCTCCCCACCATTGATGGTCCATCACAGTATTGACCTCCCGCCATCAAAGGTCCAGCACAGTAGTGACCTCCCCACCAGTGAAGGTTCATCACATATACTGACCATCTACAAGAGGCGCTACCTCAACAGGACAGCCAGCATCATCAGACACACACGCCACCCTGGCCATTCTCTCATTTCACTCCTGCCATCCCAGCACAACATAACATCCCAACATAATTGCCTGGTCTAATTATCGGGTGTGCTGTATCAGAGTTCAGAACACCTGTGTGTGACAGGTCATTCAGCTCGATTATCAAATAGATAAAAACGAGGGACTGTCCACCCGCACGCGCCCAAGTATAAACCGGAAGGTATATTAATGATTTGGGTTTTTGTGATTTTCCCTGGAGCAGGAGAAGCGAAGGATTAAATTAGGCCAGGAAACAGTTCAAGAAACATTTTGAGGTACAGGTGAGGACAGGTACATGGATATGTCACGTTTGAAGGGATATGGACCAAACGGTGGCAGGTGGGACTAGTGTAGATGGGGCATGTTGTCGGGGTGGGACTAGTGTAGATGGGGCATGTTGGCCGGTGTGGGCATGTTGGGCCGAAGGGCTTGTTTCATAGAAAATAGCTGCAGGAGTAGGCCATTCGGCCCTTCGCGCCTGCACTGCCATTCAATATGATCGTGGCTGATCATCCAAAATCAGTAACCCCGTTCCTGCTTTCTCCCCATATCCCTTGACTCCGTTAGGCTTGGGTGCTAAATCCAACTCACTCTTGAAACCATCCAATGCATTGCGCCTCTCTGTTTTTTGGCAGAGAATTCCTGAGATTCACAACTCTCTGGCTGTAAGGGCTTTTCTTCATCTCAGTCCTAAATGGCCGACTACTTATTCTTAAACTGTATTGCCCCTGGTTCTGGACTCCCCCATCTCCGGGAACACTATTGCTGCATCTGTAGCCTGTCCAATCCTTTAAGAATGTTATGTTTCTATAAGATGGGATTGCACATCTCATTTCTTTTAATTTCAGTGTGAATTACAAGCCCAGTCGACCATTCTTTCATCATATGTCAGTTCCGCCATGCGGGGGATTAAACTGGTGAACCGACGCTGCACTCCCTCAATAGCAAGAATGTCCTTTCTCTTGTTCCTTGTTTCCATGCTGTATCACTCTCCGATTCTGTGGCTCCAGGTCTCACTTGGCAAATACATTTGCGGAAACTTTGAAAGGAATTGCTAACAAACGCACTACATTTCACAGCCATCATGATAACCTTTGTCATCGAACAAAGAAGCAAAGTGCACTTGTTGGTGAGTCACAGTGTCATGAACTCACAGAGCGATACAGCGTGGAAACAGGCCCTTCGGCCCAACTTGCCCACTCCGACTAACAATGCACCATCTGGACACACTGCCAGCGTTTAGCCAATATCCCTGCAAACCTGTCCTATACATGTACCTGTCCAAATGCTGTTTAAGCGTTGTGATAGTCCCAGCCTCAACAACCTCGTCTGGCAGCTCGTTCCATAAACCCATCACCCTGTGTGGAAAAGTTACACCTCAGATTCCTATTAAACCTTTGTGTAGTTTTGGTCTCCAAATTTGAGGACGGACATTCTGGCATTTGAGGGAGTGTAGCATAGGTTCACCAGGTTAATTCCCGCGTTGGCGGGACTGTCATTTGCTGAGAGATTGGCGCGGCTGGGCTTATGTACTCTGGAGTTTAGTATGAGAGGGGATCTTATTGAAACATATGAGATTATTAAGGTTTTGGACAAAGTGCTGGAGTAATTCAGCGGGTCAGGCAGCACCTCTGGAACAAATAACTTTTCAAGTGGGGACCCTTCTTCTGACTAAATGTAGGTGGGGGGGTCTCCCCCAACATCGGGAACATGTTTCCTGCCTCTAGCGTGTCAAAACCCTTAATAATCTATGTTTCTATGTGTTTCAATGAGATACCCTCTCATCCTTCTAAACTCCAGAGTATACAAGCCCAGACGCTCCATTCTCTCAGCATATCACAGTCCCGTCATCCCGGGAATCAACCTTGTAAACCTACGTTGCACTCCCTCAATAGCAAGAATGTCCTTCCTGCGTCGACATCACATCCAGCCTCCCCCCCTCCGTGGTAAAATCAGTCTGAAGGTGGTCTCCATCACGGAACAATACCTGTGAGTGATCTCCACAGATGCGGAGATCATGATAAGGCGTTGGTGAGACCGCATTCAGAATGTTGTGTTCAGTTCTGTGCACCGTGTCATAGGAAATATATTGTCAAGCTTGACAGGGTTCAGAAAATATTTACAGGGATATTGGCAAACAAGAGGGTGTGAGCTACAGGGAGAGGTTGGGGCAGGCTGGGACTCTTTTCCTTGGAGCGCAGGAGGATGAGGGGTGATCTTATAGAGGTGTATCAAATCATGAGGGGAATTGATCGGGAAAATGCACATAGTCTCTTGATCAGAGTAGAGGAATCGAGGACCAGAGGATATATTTTTAAGGGAAACGATTTAATAGGAATCTGTGGGGCAACGTTTTCACACAAAGGGTGGTGGGTGTATGGAACGTGCTATCAGAGGAGGTAGTTGAGGTTGGGTTAGGGTTAGGGTCTTAACGTGACCCATCCATGTTCTCCAGAGATGAGCATGACCGCATGAGAAACCCCACACTTTGTACCTGTCAACGTTCCTCACGGGAGATGCTGCTGACCCGATGGTTTTGGTGCACTTTGTACCTGTCCATTTTCTAGAAGGACTATCACAACGTTTAAGAAACAGTTAGACGGTACATGGATAGGATAGGTTTGGAGGGGATGTGGCCCAAACGGTGAGTGACCCAGCACTTTGCGTCTACCTTGTGAGTAAACCCCTTTCTCCTTGTGGTCGCGCTCGTTGACCTAAGAATCGAGCGCTGTGGGAGGCGCCAGTGTTGGAACCTTCATCATGAAACGCGGAGATGGACACATATGCTGGAGTAAACTCAGTGGGACAGGCAGCATGCTGGAGAGAATGAATGGGTGGCATTTCGGTCGGAGGAACCTTCTCAGACTGATGGTGTAAGAGGAAAGGGGGAACTTGAGATAGAGATGGTTGATATAGAGAAGAAGATAGAACAAATGATTGTTTAGTGTTTGTTAAATTTATTTGTCCGTGTACCCGAGGGACAGTGACGCTTTTTGTAGGCGTGCTATCCAGTCAGCGGTTAACGACTGCACATGATTACAATAGAGCCGTTCCACAGCGTAGGGTACATGATAAGAGGCATAACTTTAGTGTAGGTAAAGCCCGCAACGTCCGATCAACGATAGGCCGAGAGTGACAATGAGGTAGATCTTTGGTTTGGGTTAGGATGATTCAGTTGCATTGATAACAGCTGGGAAGAAACAGTCTAGAATCTGGAAAACACAGGAGTCTTTCCTTACCCCCTACCTCTTCTCTTTTCCCCTCTCTCTCTTTCTCTTCTTCTCTCCCTCTCTCTCTTTTCTTCTCTATTCTCTCTTCCACCCTCTCCTCTCCCTATCCCCTCTCCCTACGCTCTATCCTCTCATCTCCTCTCTCTCTCTCTCTCATCTCTTCTCACCTCTTGTCCTCTCTTATCTCTCTCTCTCTCCCCCTCTTCTCGTGCCTCCTCTCTCCATATCCTCACTCTCTCCGGTCTCTCTCTCTCTCTCTCTCTCTCGCTTCTCTCTATATCTCTCTGCTCTCTCTCTCTCCTCTCTCTCTCTCTCTCTCCTCTCGCTTCTGCGCCTCTCTCTCCGTCTCCCTCCTCTCTCTCTGGTTTCTCTTCTTTCCCTCCCTCTCTTTTCTCTCTCTCTCTCTCTCTCTCTCCTCTCTTCTCTCTCTCTCTCTTTATATTATCTCTATCTCTCTCTCTCTGTGTATCCGTCTGTCTTTTCTCTCTGTCACTTGTTCCTCTCTCTCTTCGAAGTTGCAGTGCGTTTTGTGATCAGCTGAGATGAGCTGTCCCCGCCTTGGATGCGCCGCCTCCTGTGACGCTGGCGAGCACTGATATGGGCGGCGGCAGGGAACAGGGGCTCAGACTCCCGCTGGCTAGGAGAGAGCGCTGCTCCGTCCCACTGGCGGGCTGTCGATCACCGTCGCTGCTCGTTTGCTCTTCGTGTGTTACCGGTAAGGGATGGATTTAACACCCGTTGGTAGGGAACCGAAGAACTCCCGATGCTGCCTTACTAATAAAAACATACAGACACGGAGTGCTGGGGTGACTCAGCGGTTCAGGCATCGTCTCTGGAGAAAAATAATAGGCGACGTTTCTGGTCGAGACCCTTCGGACTGAATCAGTCTAAAGAAGGATCTCCGTGTTCTCGTCCCCCGGCCCCCCACCCACCACCTTCGCCATAACCCCTACAGATGAACACCAGCCCACCATCTTCAGACTGTTACGATTGTAAAACGCCATTCACAGTCCCCCTAGCCCCGCGGGGAATGTCTCAATTTTATCTCCTCCCCCCCAATGCCACACCTGGAAACTTCCAGCGGTTAGACACAAAGTGTTGGAGGTAAAATCAGCGGGTCAGGCAGCTCTCTTTGTAGAACCTGGTCGGTAACAAAGTGATGGAGAACTCAGCGGGTCAGGCAGCATCTCTGTGTGAGAACGTGGACAGGTGACGCTTCGGGTCTAGATCCTTCTTCAGACTGTACTAACAAACCCATTGTTTATACCAACCACTGCCCCTAACTCAATCACCTGACCTGGCGAAGGGTCTCGACCGAAAAGTCACCCAATCCTTCTCTCCAGTGATACTGCCTGACGCGCTGAGATTCTCTGAGGTGGGGTTTAATATAATTCAGGAGCTGAATCTCCTCACTCCCCCTGTGGAATTCTCTGCCTCAGAGGGCGGTGGAGGCCGGATCTCTGGATGCTTTCAAGAGAGAGCTAGATAGAGCTCTTAAAGATAACGGAGTCAGGGGATATGGGGAGAAGGCAGGAACGGGGTACTGATTGGGGATGATCAGCCGTGATCGCATTGAATGGCGGTGCTAGCTCGAATGGCCGAATGGCCTACTCCTGCACCTTTTGTTTATTGCCTGCTTTCCCCCGCTCTCATGTGCGTTTCTCATCCTCAGGCGGGTCGCAGGGGTTTACCGTCGAGCCGGCACAGAGCGACTTATATGTCCGCATCGGGGAAGACGCGGAGTTTCACGGGTTGCGGCCGTCAAATCCTATCAAAGCGGGCAACTGCTTTTCAACGGGAAAAAACTATAGAGAGACGTCGCGTGGGTCGCAACATCATCGTCATCGTTTGCCTGAGTAACAGGTCACGCGTGAATTTAAACTTCACCACGGGTTCGCTGGTTGCTGAGGTCGGTGACGAGTCGGACAACCGGGGATTAAAAGTGACGTCACTACAGGATGCGGCGTCCAGCTCAGCGACATCACACTGCACGCACTCGGTGAGTTTGACCATGTTCATTGTCAATGATTTACCCCCAGTCTGTTGTTGCTCCAGTGATCTTCGTATCCTTTAATGCAGAGAGTGAGAAGTGAGTGTTTTATTGTCATATGTCCCGGACGGGACAATGAAATTCTTACTTGCTGCAGCACAACAGAATACGTGAATATGTAAACATTTTACATAACGGGGAAGTTCAAAAAATAACAAATATAGTGCAAATAACAAATAATAATATAGTATTTTGTAGTTCAGAGCTCAGAGCTTATTCGTTGTTGTGTTTATTAACCTGATGGCTGTGGGGAAGTAACTGTTCCTGAACCTGGACGTTACAGTTTTCAGGCTCCTGTACCTTCTTCCTGATGGCAATGGTGAGATGAGTGTGTGGCCATGAGGGTGTGGGTCCTTGGTCGTTTTGTCTTTTTGAAGCAGCGACTACGATTGATCCCATCGACGGTGGGGAGCCGGCGATGGACTGGGTAGTATCACAACTTTTTGTAGTATTTTTCCGTCCTGAAAGTTCAAGTTGCCGAACCAGGCCACGATGCAGCCAGTCCGAATGCTCCTCACCGTGCACCTGGTAGAAGTTTCGGCGCTCCCGCAAGTTTGCGATAGTGGGGGAACGACCGAATTTTATAATTTAACCCACTAATTTTATTGCAACCACTAAAAATTTTATATTTTAAACTCACTAATATCTTCGCGAGGAAGTAATAGTATTTTTTCGCTCCTGAAAAGTTCAAGTTGCCCGACCAGGCCACGATGCAAACCAGTCAGAAAGTTATGTGTACCTGTAGAAGTTTAAGAAAAGTTGCGATCGTGGCGAACGTAATGTAACCCACTAATTTTTTCCGAGAGGCAGCCATAAAAGCTGGATAAACTCAGGGGGTGGGTGCATTCTCTGGAGCGAAGGAATAGGCGGACGTTTCGGGTCGAGACCCTTCTTCAGACTGATTAACTGAAATTCGCTGACCCGAAACGTCGCCCATCCTTCGCTCCATAGATCCTGCCTCACCCGCTGAGTTTCTCCAGCATTTTGGTGTACCTTCGATTTTTCGAAGCCAGCATTTGCAGTTCTTCCTTAAACATTTCTTCCCGGAGCAATAAAAAACATTCTACTATTGGGAAGCAAAGTAATAAGTGAATGGGGACCGCTCTACTTGGGAAACAGGTTTTAAGCACAGCCAGTTCTGGTATCCCAGCGTTTAAGGCAGCATCTGTGGAGAACATGAATAGGTTTACGTTCAGGACTTCATACTGGACTCAGTATAAAAACCCAGGAGATATTATAGGAACCTGACGGACAATTTTTATCTCAACAGTGGGTGGTGAATGTAAAAATTAGAACACTAACTTGAAATAGGTGCACGGGGTAGGACATTCGACCCAATTGAGGCAGCACGCCATTCATATTATCATGGCTTGATCATCAAATTAAGTAACCGTTCCTGCTTACCCCCATATCCCTTGATTCCAATAGGCACGTGGAGTCTAATCTAATTTTCTCTTGAAAAATTCAGCGAATTGGCCTCCACCGCTTTCTGTGGCAGAGAATCCACAGATTCACAACTGGGGGTGAAAACGTTTTCCTCATCTCAGTCTTTATGGCCTACCGCT
>JAVHYY010000947.1:0-77022 GCA_035221665.1 Okamejei kenojei | reverse complement strand
CGAAAAAAATCTTATTAAAATAATAATGTAACTTGTTTATAAATAAATATTTCTAGGAGACATAAACAGGAATTACGTAATCTTATAAAGATTTAATAACAATGAATTTACAATATTCTGATTGAAAAATATTCTTTATCCTTTGGTAAAAAAAGTTTGCACAATAACAGTCCCATTTAAAGTCATGAAAACTGCGTCTGAGGGATAATTTCCAAACACTAAAATGTCCTATAGAATATAAAAGAAATATTTTTCAGAGATATCCATTATTGATAAAACACTTCTGGAATTAAAACAATAATGCAACAGTACACTGAAATTGGGAATATGATTGGAATCTGAAATAAGTCAAACTTGAACCTAAACTTTACCCTATAACTTCACTACTTCGAGCCAGACCTGCACTAGCTCCAGCACTTGCCATCAGTGCGTTTAGCGCCTGTAATGCTGGTTAGCCGCCAACAACCAGTTAGCCGCTAATACGGCATATCTATATCTCGTCTTGGCATAAGATTCTTCCTGAAGTAGTCCACCACCTCCGACGGTCTCCAAACCGCCGTCGACAACATAAAACGCTAAGTCGCAATGAACAAAGGATTCCAACTCCATCCCAGGCAGTCCGGAGTAGTAATAAATAGAGGATAAAATTTACTGGGCTTAGCTTCAGAGGAGGGCCGCTCTCTTATAGCCACCGCTGCGGTATAAGTCCCGAAAATTCACACCGCCTAGTCATTTTAAGTCAGCGGGCCAAGTAAGAAAAATGGGAAGATAAGGAAAAGGGAAGAATAATTTACTTTCCCAATTAAAGGGAAGCTTTTCGGAAAACTTCTTTTTTCCATTCTGTCCGAGATTGTTCATCTGCATATGAAATTCCTCTGGACCAGCCCCTTCCCAACGAATTTCCTCTGGATTCTTTATGCTTTTTGAAGCTGAGCGAATCTGTATGTTGCATGGAGTCAAGATTGATGCTCGTGCAGTATAGCTCATTAAGATTTACCCCACTCACTGTTCCACAATCCTAATAGTAGGCATGATGGAGCTGTCACAACTGTCACTCTTTAATGTGTCTACTTATCATTATTTTTTCCCCTGCAGTGTGGAAAATCCCCTTCCATTTGAAATATAGTGTAAGTTTCACACAAATTGTCAACACGTATCGAAAATATGTTTGCCATAGTCCTCAGTATACCGACCACCACTTCAATCGACTGCTACAGAAAGACATTCATTTGTGGTGGTTAAGTGTACAAACTGTTAAGAGATTGTCCCCCTCTTCTTGGGTGTTTGCATCAAATCAACAGTCAATCCTTTGTTCAGATCACCACTGCTTGCTGTAACACAGCAATATCTATTCAATTCTCGCATAATCTGTTTGCTAGAAATTGTCATTTTTTTACCTTTCTGTTACAGCTAAGAGCAAATATACAATAATATAAAGACAATCCAAGTCAAGTCATTTTTTATTTCGATAGGCAACATTTGAAAATAACCTCTCGTTGACCAAGTGCTTTAACAATCAGTGTCAAGTACTAATGTGCTACAAAGAGTGGTACAATTGGATCAACAATACATTACATAAATACATACATACAGCCGCTCCCCAGAAGACCTCAAGAAAGGCTTGTGAGTAGAAATAAGTTTTAAGGAGACTAAAAGATTGAAGGAGGGGGGCAGTGACTTGAAGGTAAGAGGGATGCTGTTAATTGTCGAAGGTGCCCAAGGGGGCGGGTCGCCCCTGATTTGTGGCCTGGACCACGGATGGACAGAGTCCACGATGGAGCAAGCTGCACCAATTAACAGGTTTCTGTGACCAAGTAGCAGTCCAATCTATCTGCGGTGAAGAAGTCCGTTGAAGATGATGGTTTTTGAATCAATCAAAGGATCTCGCTGTTGATCAGAGTCTCTTTAGCAGGGACTGCAGTGAGTTGTGATCCGTAGCGGCCCCCACGCCATCGTGCGGAGATTCAGGAAACCACGCCGCTGTATTTCCACCACATGGCCTGGCTGGGAGGCCCGCGGGCCACAGACCCGACCGTGAGGATCAACCAGAGTGGAGGCATACCTGGGCTCGAGGGACCATTGGTGATATTGTAAGGGCCGAACCAGATCCGTTCTTTCACAAGCGCTGGGCGAGATAAGCGATGTTGAGGCGTGGCGGGCGATAGTCTTCAAACCTGTCCCAGGCGCCCGCGCGTTTTACCTTACTCTGGCTCTTGGCTCAGGCGCGTGTGGCAGAAAGGCGGTCGCAAGGCCATGCTCGTACACCCACCGATAGCGGCGGTAGCTGAAGCCTTGTCCGGCTTTGTCCGGGCTCATGTCCGGGGCCTTATCCGGGGCACAGTCTGGCCTGGTCCCAGGCCTCAGTCGTGCTTGTCCGTGCCTCATCACGGGCTCATCCGATCCTTGTCCGGGCCTTTTTCGGTGCACAGTCCGGACCCTTCCCGGTCTCAGTCTGGGCTTTGTCCGGCTCAGTCCGGCCTCAGTCCGGCCTGTCCCAGGCCGTTTCGGTGCTCAGATCCCGTACCCTGTCCGGGGCTTTGTCCGGGGGCTTCAGTCCGGGGCTTTGTCCGGGTTTCAGTTCCGGGGCCTGTTCATGGCTCTGTCTGGGGCCTTGACGGTGCCCTGTCGGATGAAGAGCTCGACGACCGAGGCTCGATTTCAGGAGTGTTTGGGCGTTCGTTAGACCAAATGACTGCAGGCCGCGCGCGAGTGAACGTTGATGGTGAGTTGCTTTGTCCTGGGCTTTGTCCAGACGGGAGACGCCGGGCACTAAACACAAAGCCAACGGCCATCTTGGGAATATGTTTTAAAGTTCTGATCTTTGCGAATATCACATGTTTGAAATTTCGAGGCACCTGGTTTTTATAAACTATTTTCGTCTCAACGTCATGTGTAATAAGCTACTTAATTAGTAATTAACTGATTATATACTTTCAGGTCATCCAAGTAAGATGTATCATATTTTTTCAAATGCTTTTCCAATCTATTATACTGAAAATCTAATTTCAGTTCTCTTAATTTTTAAGAAAGTTATGGGCTTTTTGTCAATCGACTGGTCCTCGATCCACGAGCTTTTGTGTTAATTAAAGAAAAGCAATAGAGAACTAGATCAAATTTCCAATTGATACAATGACCATAACAATTTTACTACTGAAGATATGAAAGTAATTAGGTATCATATTAACTGTGAGTTATTCTTTCTTGATGGGGGTAAATTACACAGCTTTATTTTTAACATCTCATAATGCTGTACCATCCTACATGGTAAAATTGTGTCCATTCCCACATAGTCCCTTCCCATCCACCCTTCACTTCTAACCAGTCAATTTGGTTTCCAAACTGCAATTCTGTATAAGTTTGCGGTAGTCGTCCATGGTGGAAGGGTGGGGGGGGGGAGCATCTTGCTGCTAATTTAGCTTAGCTAAGTACCCACGTTTTCCAGTCACAGCTGTACGCTTGTGCTAATGGTATGGCCAACGCTCACACAGGAAGCAAATGGATGCGTGAGAGACCTTACTCTCCCTCCTCTCACTCTCCCCTCTCTCTCGCCGCTGGGAGGAGCGGAGTCCTTTCCCGATGGCTTTGCCGCTCCGTGATTCCCGCCGCAGTGAAGCCGACCGTCTCCTCAGCGACACGTCCCCATGCCTGTTCTCTTGTGCGCTGTTGTCTGTTGTCCCGTCTAACCCCGAGTCTATGATCTACAACCCGCGTTGTCCGCGTTGGGGCAGAGCCGGGCGCACCACAAGTCTACCCGTGTTGTCCCTAGTCCTACACCGTGTTGTCCGCTAACCTACACCGTGTTGTCACGCTAGTCCTACATTGTGTTGCCTGCAGAGTCTACACAGTTGTTGTCCACGATTCTACCCGGGTTGTCTACCCGTGTTGTCCGCGAGTCTACCCCGTGTTGTCCGTGACTCTACATCTGAGTCCGCACACGCACTTGGGGGAAGGAGGGAACTGTTCCGATGGGACGGACTCCACTTGAACCCGACTGGACCAGACTCCTGGCAAACCTGGCAATGATCTTTAACAAATCCCATGATTCCTTGTGTTTTTCGGAATACCGAACACGCTTATTGACATTCCTCAAGGTCATTTTTCACTGCTGCTGCATATATGGCCGGGCTTTCAGTATAGACCTGGGTAGCCTAGTCCAGGCGCATTGTTGATCTTTGGTAGGTAAAAAGCAAACAGAAACGGGCTGTCTTTTTGCAAGGGTATGGAGAAAAAGGCTGAACGTAGAGGTCGACTGCTGTCAAGAGTTTGGCTTCCACTTTTCCCCATTGGCAACATTAAAACATGAACTGACCGTTTGTCCTTCAGCGTCTTTATCATCTCCCGTATTTGCTTCGCTGCTGCTGGAGGTCTAATAGCTATAATCAAATGTGGCATGGCTCTGAGGTGACTCCCCACCTTAAATCGATCCCTTTGGTTTTTGAGAGTGGTGGAGCCACTATTCCTGATTGTATTTCTCTGCACTCCCTCCAACAAGCACTTTTCCTTGATGCATTCTGAAGCCCTTGCTGTTGTTATTTCAGCCAACACAAGAAGAACAGACCTGGAGCTTCTTTCCCTCTACCACTGCGGCGCGCTGTCCTCATTGATGCACTAATTGTATACTCTTTAGATTTGCACTAATTGTCTACTCATTGTCTTTCCCATTTCCGTGACTGTAATGAAAATATATGATGCAGGATTCAAGGATTCTGGATCAATGAATAGAGGAAGCGCATGGTGGGCCAATCATTGCCAAACAAGGCTTCTTGAAGGCAGATTTAATTGACAGTTGTAGGGGACTGTAATCGCGCAGTCGGGAGCTACTACTACTTGCGATTACTTGATGGCCTTCTTTGGACCAATCCGATTTGGTTTGCGAAGCTGTTGAAGGAACTTTCCAATCAGCGAGGAATGAGAGATAGAGGAACGCAAAGCAGCGATGTGAGAACTACTTTAAATTGATTCAAAGAATAGTCGTCCATGGGGAGTGTGGTATGAACATTTCAAAACTGTTCTGCTGCTGCACTGCTCCTCGAGACACTTGGAGATCTTGCCCATCCGCAAGGATTACTGTCATTTGCGGAGGGTTTTAGGCTCGTGCACTCCCCATACCTTCCCACCCCTCGCCATTTTTTTTGGTAAGCTGAGCATGTTGGAGTATGCATGACGTTGTTGTACTATATTATTCACAATCCAGGGAAATGGTTCCGAAGGCTCCAGTAGGTTTTCCTAGCTTCTTGTCTGGCTTCTGTATCAGCAATGGCCCTTCTCAATAAAACAACACACACTATCAGAGCTTTGGCTGCGGGTTTTAAGAGGTTTTGAGACATCAGTCATGAAAGATTAAAAAATATGTGGAGAAAAAAAAGAAAGTTGAAGCTCACAAAGATCCCCAAAATGAGATGATATGTTGAACTTGTATATTAAAGCTGCACCCCTTTATTCTCACCCCACAACATTCTTTAAGCTGGAGCGTGAGTGGGAGTACGTAATGACGTTGTTGCAGTTATAATTCATCATCCCTTGCATTGGTGAGCCACCCATCACGGCTCGATTGTTCAGGTTGTACAAAGCTGTGTCAAAACAGACAACATCCCTTTCAGAAGGTAGATAAAAATGCTGGAGAAACTCAGCGGGTGAGGCAGCATCTATGGAGCGAAGGAATAGGTGACGTTTCGGTGTCGAGGTCCTTCCTCAGGCTGATGTGGGGTGGAGGGGGCGGGAAGAAAAAAGCAAGAGGCAGAGACAGTGGGCTGTGAGAGAGCTGGGAAGGGGAGGGGAAAAGAGGGACAAAGCCAGGGACTAGCTGAAATGGAGATCAATTTCATACCACTGGTGTAAACTACCCATCAATCCTTTCATAGAGAACCATAGAAACATAGAAATTAGGTGCAGGGAGCGGCCATATCGCCCTTCAAGCCTGCACCGCCATTCAATATGATCATGGCTGATCATCCAACTCAGTATCCTGTACCTCCTGCCATCTCTCCATACCCCCTGATCCCTTCAGCCACAAGGGCCACATCCAACTCCCTCTTAAATATGGCCCAACGAAATGGCCTCAATTACCTTCTGTGCAGAGAATTCCACAGATTCACCACTCACTCCTGTGTGAAAAACGATTTTCTCATCTCTTTACCCCCTTTTCAGGGTATAGGTAGGGGCATACAGTAAGAAGCTTAATCTGTTCCTTAAGCAGACCATTCAATCTCTCTCACTTTATGCAATGCTAGAAGTGTTTAAGAAAGAACTGCAGATGCTGAAAAAATCGAAGAGTAGATCAAAATGCGGAGAAACTCGAGAGTGAGACAGCATCTATGGAGCGAAGGAATAGTACAAACCTATTCCTTGACTCCAATAATGCTGCTCACCCGCTGAGTTTCTCCAGCATTTTGTCTACCTTAATGGTGTATGGAGTACAATTTTGGTCGCCTAGTTATAGGAAGGATGTCAACAAAAAAGAGAGAGTACAAGGAGATTTACTAGAATGTTGCCTGAGTGGTTATTACAGAGAAACGGTTGAAACAGGTTAGGTCTTTATTCTTGGAGCGCAGAAGGTTAAGGGGGACTGATTGAGTCTCTTTAAAATGATGATAGGGATAGACAGAGTTGACGTGGGATAACATTGAGGGTAGGGAAGTTCAAACAAAGCAGGAGAATTAAGGTACAAGAGGTTTCGGGGTAAACGTACTTTCTTTACTCAGAGGGTCGTGGCTGTGGTGGAATCAGCTTCAGCAGAGTGGGTGAGGCAGGATCGATTTTAACATTTAAGAGTAAAGCGATAGGTATATGGGACGTGAAGGGAATGGAGGGGTATGGTCTGAGTGGCAGGTAGATGGGACTAGGGGGAAAACAAATGACGGCTCGGACTGGAAGGGCCACAGAGGGCCTGTTTCCGTGCTGTAATTGTTATATGGTTATATGGTTATATGGTTAATGCTTGAGGGTAGTAGGGAATGTGTAACAGCCAATTTACACCATGCACTTGTACAACAGCCCATCCTTGCACTTTCTGTCCTGCAAAATGGGATCCATTGTCAGACTGTATTTCTAGACGTTCTCTGTAGTAGGATAGAAGCTGCTGAAGACCACGGAGGGTATTATTCTGATCAGCCTTGACTGAAGGCATTGAATCAAAAGGCCAGAGTTTGTCTCAGCCATTGTAAGATATTCATTCCATACACCCACCACCCTTTGGTTGTCCTGTGTGAGAAAGTTACCCTCAATTCCTATTAAAATCCTTTTCCCCTTCACCTTGAACCTAAAGGCAATTGCCGTCAAAAGGCCAGAGTTTTTGTATCAACCATTAGTTAAAAGATATTGGTATCTTTGTTGCAGGGAAGTGGACCAACATAGTCAATTTGCCAAACCTGTGCAGGGCTGCTCCCTCGCTTAATGTGTGCCATTGGTCGTTTAAATAATGGACGGTGTTTAAGTCTTTGGCAGACTGGCCCAAGACGCACACTCTCTAACTTTGTCAAAGGAGAGCGGACAAATCCTCCTCTGTTTAGCCCACTGTACTAAACGACTATTGCGTTTGAAGCAGCAGAAGTTATGTAACGCCCTCCAGGCTCTGTAGCCAGTTAGTCAGGAGGGGACAAACTTTGACTTACGTTGCTGCCCATTCCACGCCGGCAATGAAGGTGGTCCTAAGCGTTGGTGAGGCCTTCCGCATTCCGCTGCGCAGGGTGATGCCATCCGGTTCGACATCCGTAGTGCCCGCGATCTCTAAAAAGGGCGCATGCTCCAGGTTGGGCGCCAAGCTGCAGCGGCTGAGGTTGCATTAAGGCTGCTAGCTGTTGTTATTTGTTCGTTGTTATTTCTGCTGCTGTGTCTGTTTGTTGTCATTTTCCTCACTGAGATGAGTTGACAGGGCTCCCCACGGGAAGGTCGACAACATCAGCTCCACTAAACGACTGTGGCGTATTCATTCAGGTCCGTTGCCGAGTCTTTGAACATTGCCCAGTTTACTGACTCCATGCAGTCCTGTAGTTGTTCCTCTGCCTCCCCAGACCAGCTCTGTGCAGTCCTCACCGCTGGGGGTGCGCTCTTCAGTTGCTGCCTGTATGCAGGAAGAAGCAGCACAGCTGAGTGGTCGGATTTCCCGAAGTGAAGGTGAGGGATGGAGCGATCTGCATCTCTGATGGTGGCAGTGGTCAAGGGTGTTTAATAGTAAGATTAAACGAGAATGTACCAGTTTGAAGTTTGATCTTTTTTTTATGAGGAGTTACGATGAGGGATTACATGAAGAACCCTTCAGCCGCGCATGCGCATCAACCTTCAAAGCAGCGGTGTGGAGTCACAGACAGGAACATTGACCTGAGAATAGTAAGATTGAAGAAACTAGAACTACCAGCTGGTTTTATGAGGAGGGGTTTGGGAGCAGAGGGCACGTAATCCCTCATCGTAACTCCTCATAAAATAAAGATCAAACTTCAAACTGGTAAGATCTCGTTTAATCTTACTATTTTACTTCGGAGTCACGTGAGCGACTACGTGAAGATTTTAAAGCTCTGTGACTCCATGCCGTGGAACGAATCCATGCGTCACACACTGTATAGTTGACCAAGAAGAGTGGATAAAACTAGAGAAATGACATAATGAACAAATTGAATTTAATGTGTAGTTAACGATAACAAACCAACAACAGTTCCCCTTCTACCCGAGAGGACATTAACGTGAACTTAAAACTGAGTTAGCAAACACGCTCGTTCCGGCTAAAGGCTTATTGTAAAAGTTTGAAACGTGCGTGCTTAGGCCCACCCTGCAGCTGACAAAATCTGGTCTAGCGGTTAATCCATGGCCCTCGCCGCCGACGTTGCTGCAGACCTGGTGGAATGAGATTTAAACATTTTAGTATTAATCCCAGCCTTTATTAAAACTTGCTTTAACCACCTGGAAATAGTCTGAGTTGAGACCTGCTTATGTGGTTTCCTGTGGCTAATCAATAATGCTCTCAGACCCCTGAAGCCCCTTGGTGAGGGTAATGTACTGCCAGAGGTGAGCTCTACACACAGATTGGGATCCAAAGGATATGCCATGAACTGTAACAATCAATCCCGAGTACCTGGTCTACTCTGTTTTTATAGGCTCATACACAAAGGAAGTGAAACTACGAGCAGAGGTGAGCATTCTGTCTAAACGAAGGTTATGCAAGGACTGGACTCTCTGTGCTGAAACTTATGCCATCAGCATAGCCACCTTATTCGCGAGTTGGAGTAGAGACAGGGAGGTTGGCGGAGACCATGACCGGAGTAAAGTTAACACCACGCCTACATCCCAAATTTCTGAATATCTGGGCCTAGGAGGATTTGAATTGAAGACTCCCCTCATGAATCTAGACACTAGAGGGTGAGACCCCACTGATTGGTGTTCTGAAAGTGGCAGCAGATATGATGACAGCGCACTTCTTGCACTATTGAGGGCACTGTAGCTTAATTTTTCATCATAGTACAATTTCGAGAGGAAATACAGAACATTAGAAATTTGTACTGCCTCATAAGAAATGTCAGCCTGTGCACAAAACACTTCCTATTTCCTAATATATGAAGTATATTGTTTCTGAGTACTGCCTCTCCATGTCGCAGTTAGCGCATCCACCGTGCGATCAGCTAATCCCAGTCCAAGGAACGGTCTTCTTAAAACCTGCAAATCAATAAATTGAGCCAATCATGCAGAGGATGTATTTCACCAGACACCGGGTTTGTTAACAAAGTCCTGCCTTTAGGAACCTTCCACACAGGTTCTACAACCCTGCTCAGAACCAGAGGATACCAAGGCTGAGTTGGCCAGTTAGGAACCCCAGCTGTTCAAACAATAATTTGGTGGCTGAAACCGCTAACATAGCCAATTCCATGGTTTTTCCCTATAATGAGGATATCGTCCAAATAAGCCATTACTAATGTGTTTCTGCTATCTTAAAAGAACCAGCACAGGTTTTAATATTTTAGTGAACAACCTGGGAGCTGAGGTTAACCCATTCGGCAATGCTTTAAACTGCCATAGCTGCCCCATCCATGTTCACTAAAATATTAAAACCTGTGCTGGTTCTTTTAAGAGAGCAGTATGTTACATTAAGACTCCTGGCAAGACTCATCAGAATTCCACTGGCCTGTTGGACTTGCGCTTGGCCTTCCCGACCCACGGGGTAGCCACAGTGCTGTCCATGGGCACCGAGCCCGGGGTCGTTGGCTGTGGAGTCAACGACCTCGATAGTGAAACGGACTGCTGACCGCATTGCCACAGTCTTCGGAAGCGGTGCTCCCTGCAGCCCGGCGAGACTTCACCTTTTCCATGACTTCTTGCTGTAAAACAGAACAAGAAAAAACGCCCGCAGACTAAGTTTGAGACTTACCTGGAGGCCCTTTTAAAACTACCGCTGGTGGAGTGACGCGCCACCAGTCAGTCAGAGCGCCATGCGTTAGACGTAATGACTCACATGCGCGACTGACAGGTTCTTCATGTAGTCACTCACGTGACTCCGAAGTAAAATCCTCTAGTGCTACAGGAAATGTGTTGGTGGTAGTCAGGTAGTGATTTCTTCAGGTTGGCTTTGTTGAAGTCCCCGGTTAGATGGTAGAGGCTTTGGGGTACGCTGACTGGTATTTGTTGACAACGGCGTGCAGCTCCTCCAGTGCGAGACAGGTCGCATTACCAGCTAGGCCTCAGCTCACTGATATGCGATTGGATCCTGAACTTTCTGACGGAGCGACCGCAGGCAGTGAGACTGGGGCCGCACCTGTCCTCCACTATCACCCTGAGCACCGGCACACCACAGGGCTGTGTACTGAGCCCCATGCTCTACTCCCTCTTCACCCACAACTGTGTCCCTGCATTTGACAACAACACCATTGTCAAGTTTGCAGACGACACAATGGTGATCGGCTGATCACCAACGGTGATGAAACAAACTATAGAGCAGAGGCGCAGAACCTGGCGGACTGGTGCTCACGGAACAACTTGTCGCTAAACACCTCCAAGACCAAGGAGCTGATTATCGACTTCAAGATGTCACAGAATGGGGAATACGCCCCAATTTCCATCTACGGAGACAGTGTGGAGAGAGTGTCCAGCTTCAAGTTTCTGGGCACTCACATCTCAGAGGACCTCACATGGTCGCTGGTCAAAAAGGCACAGCAACGACTGTTCTTCCTAAGAACATTGAAACGGACTGGTCTGCCCCAACAGCTGCTGACGTCCTTCTACCGCTGCACCACAGAGAGCATACTATTGTATGGCATCTCTGTGTGGTATCTCAGCTGCACGGAGGCGGAGAGGAGAGCTCTTCAGCACGTTGTCCACAGAGCGCAACAGATTATTGGGACACCGCTACCAGCCTTGGAGGACATCTACCACACACGGTGCCTCAGGAAGGTCGTCAGCATACATAAAGACTGCTCTCACCCTTGTAATGGACTGTTCTAACTACTCCTGGCCTCGCACATTAGTCTGTGTTGATTTTACTGGTCTAATGTTCGTTTTTACAAACCTTGTTCTCAGGGTATTTAAACCTAAATTTTACTTGTCGATTAAGTTATGACATCGGATGGATGTTGCAAACCAAATGTCGTTGCACTTATGTGTAATGACAATAAAATATATTATTATTATTATTATTAAATGAGTGTATTTTTCAAGTTTTTACGTGGCTCGTCCACATTGGTCACTTCCAGCGAAAATCCACAGGTCCAAGCAGGACCCGGTACTAGGTGATTGGGCGACTGGCTCGATCTATGATGTCTAGATGTTTGGGGGCTGACTTGATCTAGGATGTCAGTATGAATAGGACTGCTCTTTGTTCACCAAGCGAGGAGTTTACCACCGTAAGGGTGACGGAGCTGAGCTGTCACGTCGTCTGGCTAGTATTGTTACTATATATTTACATCAACTGATGTGTTTTTAAAAAAAAAATTATTACGAGGTGATTAATGTATTTACACAGACAGCATGCCCATTTTTATTGATCGTTAAAGATCCGCAATATGTCAGATCCGACAAATGTTTCAAGAAGGATTTGTACCTTTCGATCTTGAGGTATTGCATTAGGGTTTTGTTCAAATCATACAATTTTCCTCGAGCACCCATCACCAATCCAAAGGATTGGGCAGATGTCCCCTTGGTCATTTCAGCAATCTGTCCCCTCAGATGCTCGTACTTCTTGGTCTTTTCCGTCCATGCACGCTCCAGTTCCATGTTGTTACTCTCATTTCTCATTGTCACATCGACCACTGCCACTTCCTGTCCTTTGACCAATATCAAATCGGGCTTCCACAGTCTTCCGTCCCCCATTCTAAACCTTGGTTCGATGTGGACAGTCCATCCGTACTTGACAACATGTGCCTGTAGTTTGTCCAACAATGATCTTGTTGTGGCGATTAATGCGTGCGTTCTTGACGCGGGACATTGTCCGGAGTTGTGTGCCAGTGTTTCATTTGCCAGTGCACACCTTCTGCACAGTTTGGCCATGTTGGGGCGGCCGTATGAAACGGTACATCTAGTTGGGTATAGATTGCACCTGAGTAGTAGTCTTTTAATGATTTTAACGGTTTCATTTTGTGTCGTCCGTTCAGCCATGTATTTGATGTTGCATCGTTATTGAAATAGTGGATGCCGGGTCCCTGGGCCAAAAGTTTAGTCCATTTCTCGAATTCCCATTTTCGCCATCCCGGAAATTTGTTCACAGGTTTGGCTTTTCCTTCAATTCCGGGTATGTTCCGCAGCCTTATGTCCAATGGGGTACCAGGTATACTCTCTTCCTCTTCCCATATGGTATAGAGACCCGCCTCCTCCTTGTTATTTGATTGGGCAGGCTCGAGAAATTCTTGTATTTCTCTTAGCACTCTTAGATTTTTAAGTTTCGTTATGTGCTCTGCGTTGTTGTTTCCTCGGAACTGGAATGATGCCAAGACGACTGCATCTTCAGATTTTTCCAGCGAATCGAGTTTCCGGCTGATTGCAGATGGAATTTGCACTTCAAGCTTTGGTAGTCCGAGACCACCGTCCTTATTTTTGGAATATAGTATTCCGTCTGTAGTGTCAGCAGGAAGGTGTAGTATCTCCTTCACTGATTTCTTGATGATGCTGTCCAGTTTTTATTACCATGTTTTGAGACGCTTCCGCAAGGATAAGGTGGTAATATATCCTCGGGATCATGCGTGTTTTTAGGATTTCGAGTTTCTGTGTCGGCTTGAGTTCTGCCGCTTTCAGACTCGTAATCGGAGTATGGAGTTTTGCCGACCAGTTGTCCTCAGTCACTCCTGCCCATGGGTCTATTCGAGCTCCCAGGTATTTTTCGAGCTCACCCGGTTCGATGTAGTTCACCGGTTCATTGTTGATCTTCCACGTCTCTACGGTGTTGTATAGAAACGTTTTCCTAGAGGATCTACAGTGGAAGCCGGCCGTTTTTTGTGATGTTAATTTGTAGACCTGTGTTCTTGCAGAAAGCCTGTAAGATTTTCATGTTGGCCGCCATTCCTGCATAGGAGTCACTGAGGATGGCTATATCGTCGGCAAATGCTAGTGAGGAACAGCTGACTGCCCTGTTCTTATGTTTCATTACGACACCCATCCGTGCCTGTTCCAGCATACATATCAGGGGGTCCATGGTAATATTGAATAGTAGTGGTGATAGTGGGTCACCTTGCTTGACTCCCCTTTTTATGAGTATGGGATCTGTAGCTGTCCTGTTACCTTCTATCATCGTTGTGTTGTCGGTATAGAGACTCTCCACTAGGTGAACAAACCTATTCGGTACACCCATCCTCTTAAGTCCGACGGTGAGCATTTTGTGTCCAGTGGAGTCAAATGCCTTTGCCAGGTCTACAAAGACTACTGCCAATTCCTTTTTGTTGCTCTTTGCCCCCTTCATGATGTTCTCTAGGATCGCAATGTTCTTGTTGCATCCAGGGGTGGCTGCTATAATTCCTTTCTGTCTAGGATTAAGCTTCATTGCCTCAGACAGTTTCTTCGCAATGATTTTCGTGAAGAGCCGGAGCAACATCGGCCGGATTGTGATAGGCCTCCAGTTATTGATGTTTCTGAGGAGTTCTGCATCCTCTGTTTTCGGAATTAGCACTGTTCGGCTCTTTTTCACGGCCATTGGTATGAATGCCAATTTTTGCCATAAAGAGAAGAGGCGAGGTATCAGTGTCTCATCCTGACCCATGATGTTTTCAAGGTGGTTGACCTTCATTCCGTCCAGCCCAGCTGCACTCATCACATTCACTTCACTTATTGCCTTTTCCACCTCTTCTAACTTAATGGCTTCCATTAGCAAGTTTACATCTGTGGTGCCATCATATGGTGCCATTTTATTAATATCTGTTGTTCGGATGGGATAATTTTGCTCGAAAGCAACTTTCCAGTTTCTCTCTACTGAGAGGGCAGCTTGATGTGGCTGGAGCGCCCATGAATTGGCGTGCCAGTCTTCTCCTGTCTTTTTGAAATAAAGCATGAGTTTGTATTTGTTTTTTTGTGGCCCATCTTTTTCGCGCACCCGAGTTTGGATGGTTTGCAACTCTGTGCTTCTTGTTATTGTTGTCCGCCTTTTGACCCTTGTTCTGACGAGGCTTTGGAGAAAACTTGTTTTCAACAAGTGTTAATCAACACTTCCGTAATTTGTTTGACCATGTCGATGCACCGATCTTTGTTGTGTGCATCTTGTAGTAACTCCTCTGCCCTTGCGATCTGGTCCGCTAGGTCACGATGTTCCGGGGGTCCATGCACTGTTTTCCTTGGTCGGGCATTGGTTCTGGTGTGTCCTTGGTAAGACGAGGCCAACTCTTCAGTATCAGCAAGTTCCGATTCATTACCCGTTTCTTGGGGGATGTTTCTGTTCTGGCATCAATTTCAGCCAGCCTCGTTCTAAGACGCGGATCTCGTCGCTTGTTTGATATCTGTCTGTTGGTCTTGGATGTCAGAATCAGGCTTATCTCGACGTTTATCTTTTGGGCCCCTTGGAATAGTTTTTCCAGGTCTACAAGCAGTTTGATTTAATCGTCCGACCAAAGGGAACTTTTGCTGGTTTTGTTTCGGAGGATCTGCTATCCTTTTCATATTTCGCATTGCCAGATGTTTTGTGCCTCTCATGTTGGCTGAGACTCCTTTGTGTAGTGAACCGCTTTTCACATTTCTCGCAGGGGAAAATACCATCTGTGCTGGGTGGTAGTGGACCCTTACATTTAGCATAGTGGCACGCAATAGAATAGTAAGATTAAACGAGAACTTACCAGTTTGAAGTTTGATCTTTATTTTATGAGGAGTTGCGATGAGGGATTTTGTGAAGATCCCGCCAGCACGCATGCGCGACATTCTTCAAAGCAGCGGTGTGGAATCACAGAACTGTCCAGAAATGACTAGTATAGTAAGATTGAAGAGACTCTATATACCAGTTGACCTTATAGTAGAGGGTTGGGAGCGGAGGGCACGAAATCCCTCATCGCAACTCCTCATAAAATAAAGATCGAACTTCAAACTGGTAAGTTCTCATTTAATCTTACTATTTCATTTCGGAGTCACGTGAGTGACTTCGTGAAGATTTCAAAGCTCTGTGATTACATGCCCTGGATCACGTCCATGCTCACACACGGCTACAATATTGATGGAAAGAGTATATTAACGTATTTCAGACTTGACAAGCTGAAAAATAATAATGTTTATTAATCACAAACAAAAAATTATCCTCATTCGGGGATAAAGGTATGTTGCTGACCAGCACTCAGCACGGTCTCCCCAAACATAGCAGGAGCGGTCACAGGTTTGTTGGAAAACCTCTGGAATGTAGCTTCGCTAACCCATCCCGCTGTGGCGAGGATATGGTCCATGGGCACCTCAATGGTCCTTGCCGCTGATGTGGATTCAGCCCTGGTAGAATGGGATTCAAAGATATTAATATCTGCATCCGGTATCACCCTGAGCCACCTGGAGATCGTCTGCACCGTCACCCTGTGATGGGGTTTCTTATGGCTAATCAGCAGGTACCTCTCCATTCCCCTGAGGGTATGCGTCATTTTAATGTAGTGATGGATATAGGTGGCTAAGCAGAGCCTCTCATCAGCAGGGTATGCCGAAAATATCAGCTGCAGCCCTGTGAACCCAGGTCTATGTTGCTTGAGTAACTCATCAATATAGGAGGTTAGTCTATCAGGGGTAGACCATATTATCCATATTGATCTTATGTAAGGTCTGAACCCGCTGAGCTGATGTTAGGGCCATCAACTGCACCACTTTCAGGGCGAGTTTGTACAGCGGTAGTCCAATCATAGGCGACCAATTCCTTAGGAGGGTCAGCACCACTCCAATGTCCCAGGTAACGATGTAACGTGGTTGGGGAGAGTTTGAATTGAAGATACCCCTCATTAATTTCGACACCAGCTGGTGTGATCCTACCCCTGTGCAGAGGTAGGAGGACAGTGCGCTCCTGGCACTGTTGATGGTGCTGTAGCTGAGGCGTTCGTCATGGTGCAGCCCCGCGAGAAATTCCAACACATGTGGTACCGTGGCAGAGTCATACGTGATGTTGATCCATGTGCAGTAGGCCTCCCATTTTCTGATTTGTGTCAGGTACTGCCGTCTGGTAGACTCTGCACGATGTTCCGATGGTGTCCATTGTCCTTGGTGTGAGTCCGTATTGTAGCAGAGGTCTCTTCAAAACCTGCAGGCCAACAGGTTCAAATGACCGTGGCACGGATGGTATTCCCCTGTCGTCGGGTTAGTCACCAAATCTGGGCTCTTGTTTAAAAGTGCCCATGGTTCTGTAATCATCCCAAGGACCACCGTATACCATGGTTGTGTAGGCCAGTCGCGTATTATTAAAATACCTGTTGCAGAATCTGATTTTATTTTCCGCAATACCCAACTGATGAGGCAAAATGGCGGAAATGCATAGAAAAACCATTTCCCCCAGTGCTGCGAGAAAGCGTCCATCGCTATTGCCCCAGGATCTGGTTCCCAAGATACTTATGTTGGTATCTGATAGTTCAACCTGGACGCAAAAAAGTCGATATCCGGTGTACCAAATTTGGCTGTGATTTTTGCAAATATTTGGGGATTCAACATCCATTCAATGTTATCGTTGAATACTCGTGACCTGGTGTCCGCCACTATATTGAGCTTACCTGGAAGATAGGTAGCTGATATCCAAATATTTTGTTCTATGCACCAGAGCCAAATTGAATTAGCCAATTCATCACAAGATATTTAAATATGCCACCACAGTGGTATTGTCTATTTGGAGACGGACATGCGTATCACAGAGGCTTGTACAATAAGCTCGTAGTCCTTGAAATGCTCCCAGCATCTCCAAATAATTTATCCCTTGTGATAAAAGAAGGGTAGATTCATGTGAATCCCATCTGCCGCCACAACTGGAAGTGGTGTAGGTAGCTCCCCAACACTGGGCGCTTGCATCAATTTGTAAAACCACTGATGGATTAGGCACAATGATGGACTTGAATGAGTTACGAATATTATCAATCCACCATTGTAACTCAAATTTTGCCTTGATTGGCAGCTGCATAGGTCTATCAAAATGTCCGGCATTCATTTTTAATGCTGAAATCTTTGTTCTTTGTAAATTTTGATAATGTAAAGGTCCAAATTTGACAGCTGGAAATGTAGCTACCAATTTCCCAATTACCTTAGCAGCATGTCTGATTGTCGGTGCCCTGGCACAAACAAGTTCATTACATGCTCCAATGATATCCATAACTTTGTTAGTTGGGACGGAAACAATCATTTGATTGGTGTCAATCGTGAATCCCAGATAGTCCATAACCTGTGATGGGTAGAACTTAGATTTGTCTGGATGGATTACAAACCCCATTTTTTGAAACAATGATATAGTAGCTGTTACTGCTAAATTAGTCGATTCCATGGTATCTCCTACTATTAGGATGTCATCCAAATAGGCCATGACCAAATGGTTTTGTCTCCTCAGTGTTGCCAACACTGGTTTCAATAATTTGGTAAATAATCTAGGGGCTGTAGTAAGCCCATTAGGTAGGGCTCTATATTGCCACAGCTGATCCATCCAAACAAACTTCACGAACTTCCGGTGATGTTCCCGTATAGTATGCATCTTTTAAATCGATGCATGCCTTGAAGCAACCTCTGGAAAACAGTAATTTGGCTGTTTCAAACGTGTCCATTTTAAAATGGGTATATTGCACAAAGGTATTCAGATAGGTTAGATCAATAATGATACGACATCCACCATCTTTCTTGGCTTTGGAAAGATGTTGGATATGAACTCAAGAGGTTCGTGAATAGTTTTTTCTATCACCCCTTTTTGTGTAGCCTAAAAATTTCAACATGCCCTTCCGCTATTTCCTTATGGGAAAGTGCAAATTTACGGGTCTGGTTGAGGCGGAAGTTGTTCATTCATGAACTCAATTTCATACCCCTGAATACTTTGTAAAATAAACAAGTCTGAGGTGATAGAACTCCATGCATCCCCATAAAACTGCAATCTCCCACCAATTTGTGAGGTTTCACATGCAAAATGTGCATGAGAACCAGACCGCCTTACCTCCATGGTTACCGGCGGGCCTTGACATTGTTGGTGTTCCGTGGAGGTTCTGGATTTTGGGTTTGCCGCATCTTCCACGCCGGCCGCTGAGGGCCTAGTCCTAAAATAGGCTTCTGTTGTTGTTGTTGATGTGGTGCTGCCGGCGTGTAGGTCCTTACTAGCCTATCAGGCGGGCCCCGTGGTCTTGAATATGGCAACCGGCGTAATGCCTGCCTGCTGGAAGAAGGCGGTCTCATTAACCCAACTGCCTTCGCTTGGTGATCCAGGTCCTTGACATGTTTGGGCAGGTCTTCCCCAAACAACTGAGTCGGCGGTGGCGTCGGTGATGCTTTGCATAACCCTGCAAACTTTGGGTTGAGGGTCAACTTCATGGTGATCTTCCGGAATGCATTAATCTCGTATTGAGTGTTGCATAATAGAGCAAGAGAATCCTCTTCTTGCTCTGTAGTCAATTCCGTCCCATCTACCGACCTGGCAAAAGCAGTGATCCCCGATGTGAGCAGCTTCAGGATTTTTTGCAATTTTTTGTAAAATATTTTTATTAGAAGTAAATACATATTAAGAAGAAATTACATAAAATAAAAAGAAAGAGACATATTATTCGTCACATACATTTGCAATCATTCTTATTCATACTTCTATACTTTTTATTATTTTATAACAGAAAGAAGATAGTAAAGAGAAATAATAAAGAGAAATAAAATAAAAGTAGAAAATCAATAATATGAGTGTAGTATTAAGCAGGCTATTCTTCATTGGAGATATATCAGTGGTCTATTATGTATAGTTTTTCATCAATTCCTTCATTCAGGTTTCAGTCAGGCCCTCGAACCGGACCACCTTGACCCTTTAAATATTCAATAAATGGAGACCATATTCCTCTGAACTAATCTAGCTTGTCCAAAAGGACAAGTCTTAATCTTTCCAGATGAAGTGTTTCCGACATTTCTGTAATCCACATTTTGATTGTGAGGGATGTAGGACCTTTCTAAAATCTTAATATTAATTTTTTACCAATTATTAAACTATAATCGATAAAAAATATTTGCTGTGTTGTTAGTAGTTGATCCGTTTCTAATATTCCTAATATGATTAATTTTGAGTTTGGAGTCAGATTTGTATTAACTACATTCGAGATTATCTTAAAAATTTCTATCCAAAAGTTAGTAATTTTTATACATTTTGTGAATTAATGCGTTAGATTAGCTTCTAAATGCTGACATTTATCACATATAGCAGAAACATTTGAAAAAATTCTGTTTAATTTAGATTTTGAAAAATGTAATCTATGTAAAACTTTAAATTGTATCAAAGAGTGTCTGGCATTTAATGAGCAGTGGTGTATATGTTGTAAACTTTCATTCCATACTTCTAGACTAATTGTTTGACCTAATTCATTTTCCCATACTTGCCTATATATTTCTGACATGGATACATCATTTTCCAATAAAATATTATAAATATATGATATTAATTTTTCTGTGTTCGGATATTTATTTAGACATTCATCTAAAATTTCTGTCTTTCTATTTCTAAAATCTTGTGTGTTTGATTTAACATAGTCTCTAATTTGTAAATATCTAAAGTACTCTTTTGAGTGTAATCCGTAATTTTGTTGTAATTCCTAAAATGAAAGAAAGAGACTTTCCCTGTGGAGATCACCCATCTTATTAATTCCATAATTCTTCCATTGTAAAAAACCTTTATCCATCATTGAGGGTTTAAAAGTAATGTTGTTTACAATAGGAAGAGCCAGTGGTATACTTTCCAATTTTAATGTTTTCTTTAATTGTTTCCAGATACGTATCCCACTTTCTATTATTGGATTTCCTCTATAAATTGTCTTACAAATTTTAGTATTGGCAAATAAAATCGAGCTAATTTCGAAAGATGAACAATCTTCCTTTTCCATTTTTAACCAGTTTGGCTGTTTATCAAATTATTCCAACCAAAAATTCATATTTGTAATATTAACTGCCCAAGTAGTAAAACATAAAATTAGGCAGTGCAAAACCCCCATTTATTTTTGATTTACATAGATGTTTTTTATTTATCCTATGACTCTTATAATCCCAAATAAAATTGGTAACTATAGAGTCCACTTGCTTAAAAAAAAAATTAAGAAAATATATCGGGATCAGTTGAAACAGGTATAATAATTGCGGAAAAAAATCATTTTTATCGCATTAATTCTACCTAGCATTGAAATAGGTAATGTTTTCTAATATAGGATATTCTTAAGTAGTTTATTCAGTAGGGGTGGGAAATTAGATTTGTAAATAAACACTTTACAAACTCTTAAATGTGCAACATCTTTTACTGATAGCACAGGGTATTACATACATCTTCAAGCACTAGCTACATTCTTCTACTGCTGCGCCTAGGAAGGGGAAGGCGTTATGATTGATGTTAACTAGGCGGGGTTAATGGGAGTGAGGTAACTATATTATTGGTTGCATATAAACCATCTACATCCTTCCCCTTAGAAAATCAAAAAACAGATTGTTGTCACGACAACAGAATTAAACAGCAGAATTAAACAAAATCGCCGTAGCGAACAGGTGGCTTGCTGATCCGGCCCGAGCGCGTACGGATGTCTCCCCCTTCCCCCGAAGGAGCAGAAGAAACAGGAGGACGCGAGGCAGCTGGGGAACCAGGGAAGGGCATTGGGGTGGGAGAAACAGGAGAGCGAGAACCGCGACTGGCAACAGGGGACCCGCGCAGAGGGGAACCAGGCGCCCGCGACGGGGACCGAGGCATGCAGGGAACACCAGCCGGGACGGCAGCCGGCTGCTGGTAGGAGAGTGGCATCCGTACGCGCTCGGCAATGTCCTTCCAATAAACCAGGATATCATCCACGATGATGGCACATGGCAGGTCCGAGAATATCTGCTCCATCGTTCGCTGGAACACCTCGCTAGCAGAATTGATGCCGAATGGCATTCGCAGGAACTTGAATCTGCCGAACGGTGTGGCGAAGGTCGTCAGGTCAGAAGACGCTTTGTCCAACGGGATCTGCCAAAGCGAGTTCTTAGCGTCTAGGACCGAAAAGATGGTGGCTTGCCCGACCTTAGCCGCCACATCCTCAACAGACCGCATGGGGTAGTGTGGTCGCCTGATGGCAAGGTTTAAGTCCTTCGGGTTGATACACACACGTATTTCGTTCTTGTCTTTCTTAATCGTGGCAACCATGGTGGAGACCCAATCGTGGGCTCGCTAACTGCTTCTAGCACCCCCTTTTCGACCATCTTGTTGAGCATCGCCTCGACCCTGTCTTTCATGGCGTGAGACACCCTGTGAGGTGCGCGGACCACGGGTTGTATATTTGGGTCAATGGAAATATGGTATGTCAGTGGTAACTTCCCCAGGTCATCGTCGAACAGGTCCTGGTATTCTGCAACCGGGTCAAACGACAGTTGCACTTTGTGGACCGTGCAGTCGAAGGACACCAGGCCAAGATCCTGGCACGCACGGTTGCCCAACAGTTCAAAACATAGAAAACCAGGTTTCTTGTGGCCTTTTGCAGCAAGCAAGTTAAAGTGGCCCTCCCCGCAGGCCTTAGAATCTCTCCACCATAGGCGTGCAGGGTAGCATCGTCAGCAACCAGGAGCTCATTATTCCTTATCTTGTTGAAAAGATTCATGGACAAAACATTGACCTTCGCACCTGTGTCTAACTTTGCAAGGAAGGTTACATCATTGACAGTCACAGATACGGAGGGATCAGTGCGGTGGGCGGGTGTCTGTAGGAGGGGAAACACATGCGAGTCCTCGGAGGATTAATTGGATCTGCATCATAGGATTCACTAAGTTGGGCTGTGAGTCGTAACGGATATCAGATTGCCTCAGCATGTTTAGACTGGGTCTGGAGGTTTGTGCCTGTCTCCCACGGGAACGGAATAAGCGACAGGAGGCAGAGAAATGATTTAGCTTCTTACAGAAGTTACAGGCCTTACCAAAGGCGGGACACGTCGACGGTCTATGGTGCATGTAGTTACAGTTTGGGCACCTTTTTTGTGGCACTTCACCAGGACCAGGGTTGGCACGCGGCAGAAAAACATTGTTTCCCATCCGAGGCTGTGGGCTCCTAAACCCAGCCAGGTTGACAGATTTATTGCCCGAGTCCCGGTGGTCATCTGGCAAAACAACGACCTCAGACAATCTGCAGGCATGCATGGCTTTTTCCAACGTTAGATCCGATCTCTCAAAAAGCTCACATCGCAGCCTCTGGTCACGCATGCCAGTTACTAAAATGTCTCTAGTGAGCTGGTCTGTCATGTCACCAAAACGGCACCGCTGGGTGAGATGACGCAAATCAGCAATAAAACATTCAACAGGTTCATCCGGCAACTGTCGCCTTGTAAAGAACCGTGCCCTCTCTAGAATGCGGTTCGAGGGCAGGTCACAAATCTCCCTGAACTTATGTAGCAGGCAAGCGGGGTCGCCGGCAGACTCTGCAGGAGTAATCACCTCGTCGTTGTCGCCCAGGACCGCTGGAAGTTAGGTGAAAGTTCTGGCTCTCTTCATGGCATCAGGTCCGACAAGGTTGAGTAGGAGGAAAGCTTTAAGGGAGTCAGGATCAGCGCGGTGTGCGACGTTGACAAAGTGTGTGAAATCAAATTCAAACGTGGCCCAGCACTCAGAGATGTCAGCATCAAAGACAAGCTGCGCGGGCTTTCTGCAAGAGGACGCCATGGCCAGAGAGATTAAGCACAAAAAACACAAATCAAAAAAAAGAAATAAAACCCGATAGACAGGAGACGCAAGTGTCTTCCAGCTTCAACACCATGTAGATAAACACTTTACAAACTCTTAAAGTGTGCAACATCTTTTAATGATAGCACAGGGTATTACATACATCTTCAAGCACTAGCTACATTCTTCTACTGCTGCGCCCAGGAAGGGGAAGGCGTTATGATTGATGTTAACTAGGCGGGGTTAATGGGAGTGAGGTAACTATATTATTGGTTGCATATAAACCATCTACAAGATTTAAATAAAGAATCATATCTTTTTGTTACATAAATTCCAAGATATTTGATTTTTTTCATTTGCTATCTTGAAAGGAAATTGTTGTAGTATATGTGGGTTATTTCCCATTATTGGCATAAGTTCACTTTTATTCCAATTAATTCTATATCCTGAAAACAAGCCAAATTGAGTTATTAAATCTAACAAGTTAGGGATACTAGTTTCAGGCTTTGTAATATGAAGCAATACATCATCTGTGTATAAAGAGATTTTATTTTCAGTTTCTTTGGTTTCATACCCGTATATTTCAGGATGTAATCTCACGGATTGTGCTAATGGTTCAATTGCCAGTGCGAACAGTAGTGGGGATATAGGACAACCTTGTCTACAGCTTCTGGATAAATTAAATTTAATTGATAACATTTGATTTGTTAATATTCTAGCTGTTGGATTAGTATATAGTAGTTTAACCCATGTTATAAACTACTCTCCCAACTGAAAAGTTTCCATAACCGAAAATAAATAAGACCATTCAACCTGATCAAAAGCTTTCTCTGCATCTAATGAAATAATTGCCAGCTCTTTATTAATATTTCTTTTCATGTATATATTGAATAATCGTCTCAGGTTATATGAGGAGTATCATTTTGGTATAAATCCTGTTTGATCTGAATGAATTACTTTATTAATCACTGTGCTAGTATTTTGGTTAATATTTTTTGATCAGTATTTAAAAGAGCTATGGCCCTATACGACCCTGGATCATCCAGATCTTTATCTAATTTAGGTATAAGCGTTATAATAGATTAATTTAATGTTAATGTTAATTTCTGTTGTGCATAAATATATTCATAAAGTGTCTTCAAACGTGGTGCTATCAGATCATAGAATGTTTTATAAAATTCCGAACCAATACCATCCGGTCCTGGAGTTTTACCATTTTTTAATGGCCTTAATAGATTCTTCAATTTCTTTAGTAGTTATTTCAGCGTTTAATGATTCTCTATTTTCTAAATCCAGTCCTTTTAGATTACATTTTTTTTTAAATGTTTCTATTCCTGTGCGATTTTCTGTCGTTTTGGCTGAATATAAATTTTTATAATATTGCAAAAATCTCTCATTTATATCTTTAGTTTGTACTAGTAATTCACCTTTGTCTGATTTAATCCTATGGATTAATTTTTCTCCCTCCAGTTTTCGTAATTGACGAGCCAATAATTTTTGTGATTTATCTCCGAATTCAAATTGTATTTGTTTAGTATATTAGTAGAGTTTTACAACTTGGACTGACTTTATTTTATTTGATTTATATTTCAATGCAGAGATTTTATTATGTTTTATCATGGTTGGGTTAGCAGCGTTTTCTGTGTCTAATTGTTTGATCTCCTTTTCCAATGCTTGTTGTTCCCTCCTATTTGCTTTATTATAAAATGCTTGAGAGGATATCATAATTCCTCGAACATATGCTTTAAAAGTTTCCCATAATAGGGACAAAGGTATTTCTGGCATCATTTATTTCAAAGAAAATTTTAATCTGTTTTGTGATGTATTCTTGAGTTATTTTGTCTTTTAAAATTTGTGGGTTAATTCTCCATTGTCCCTGTTTTTCCGTTTTACCAGTTATTTTAATCATAAAAGTTAAAGGTGCGTGATCTGAAATTATAATATTATGATATTTTGAATTATAAGTGAATGGGATAAGTTTACCAAAAAATTATAAGTGAATGGGATGAATCTACCAAAAAATAATCTATTCTTGAATAAGTTTTATGCACAGGTGAGTAAAATGAATATTCTCGTCCAGGTGGGTTTTGCATTCTCCAAACATCTTTAATATTACTGGTATCTGATATGCATTTATTAGATCACTGGAATGTGATTTAATTTTCCGTTGTCTTGATGATCTGTCTAAATAAGGATCTAGTGTACAATTTAAATCTCCTCCGATTATTAGGTTGTGTTGTGGTAATTCTGGGATAGTATTAAATATTTTCTTAAAAAACAGTGGGCTGTCAAAATGTGGGCCGTATACATTGACAAAAATCATTTTTTGTGTGTATAATTCTCCTATTACAATAATATATCTACCATCACTATCAGTTATAGTTGAAGTGTGTTTAAATAAAATGCCTTTACGAATTAATATTGCTACACCTTGTGTAGATTTGTGTATAAAATAAGAATGACACGCTTTGTCAATCCATTTAGACTTTAATCTATGTTCTGCATCTTTTTTTAGATGAGTCTCTTGGATAAATGCTACTTTAAGTGCTTTTAAATGTCCTAACACTTTACCTCTCTTAATTGGTTCGTTAATACCTTTAACATTCCAGCTACAAAACGTTATTCCTCCATTCCCCGTATTAGTTTTTAAGTCTTGCATCTTTTATCTAAATAGATATGTAATAGAGCAAATGGTTCAGCTCGACATACCTGACTTTATACCCGAACTCCGAATAGATGAATTTCAAGACCCTTGGGTATCTCTCACATATATATCTCCTTTGTATTAATTTATAACTCCATTCAAATATAAAACAATAATAACAAAGAATAATATATAAAAAAGAATAGATTAAGAGATTAATAGGGTGCACAAAGAGAGAAAAAACTACATCTAATATTAGTGTAGTTAGTGTTAGCCATACTACCATGGCTAGCAATCTACCGACTTCCGTAGTCGATATTACAAACTTATCCATCTCCATGGTTCCTTAAAATTGTTATTCCATAAAAATATTTAACCAGGAATATTAAACTCTGATGTGTACAGGATACATCGGTCAAGTATATGATAATATCTATACTTAATACATATTAAAAGATATAATTTTTTAAAAAAATAAAAAAAGGGAGGAAAATAATTTTTTTTTTAAAAAGTGCCAAGGGGGATAAATGAAGTCAAACTTTATATTCTGTGTGATTATATTTACTGTTTACCTAATTCTAAGTAAATCAGCTATAATTAGTTAATCATTAATTGGTAGTTATCAGCTTTAATTAATAATAATACCGTTGTATGAATTTTAGTATTTGTTAATTATTAATATTAGTACTGTTTAGTAATATTAATTAATATTAATTAATATTAGTAATTGTTAGTATCCATAGGAGAGTCTCCAATCCGTATCTCCAATGCGAGTTTCCAATCAGCATCCTTCTCCATCTTCTTTAGGTGCCACAAGTCCATAGACCACTCCAATTCTGAAAATACAATGTATTTGTTGGTATAGTTCATTTTTTCAAGATTTCATTCAGTCTTCCTCTCGTTCCTTAATCCCTTGGGCAAAGTTCATTGCGTCCGCTGGGTTTTTGAAATAATGTTCTTCCTGGTTGTAGGTGACTCTCAGGGTGGCTGGGTACCTCAGACTGTACTTCAAATTCTTCACTTCCTTCAAAATTCCTTTGGTCTCCTTGAACGCATTTCGTTTCTTGGAGACCTCTGCTGGATAGTCTCGATAAATGCTGATCGAATCTTCTTCGTATGTAAGATTTCTACTTCTTACAATTTTGTTCATCATCTCCTCCAGGACATGATCATACTGGACTTTTACTATCATTTGTCTTAGAGGGGCGTCTTACTTTGTATAACGTCTCATTACTCTGTGTGCTTGGGCAAGTAAAGGCTTTTGTTCCAGAGATAAAACCTTTTGCAATAAGTTTGCAGTAAACTCTCGGGTATCTTGATTCTTTTCTCTCCCTTTTCGAATACCCACGATCCTTCGGTTCTGTCTTCTCTGGTGTCCTTCCAACCCGGTACATTTATCAGTTATTTTGCCCAATAAATCAGACAGACGTTGATTTTCTTTGAGGAATGTTTTCATAGTCTGATAGTCACTTGTTTCGGCTAGATCTTCGAGGTTCTTTATGGCTGTCGACAGCTCCTTGAGTTCTTCCTCCACAGGTTCCAGCTGTGTTTCCATCTTATTTTGGATTTTATCATTCATCTCTACTACTATATTTGCAGCTTGATCCGTTAATATTTCTGCAATTTCAGATAATTCGCAATGTGTCAGATAATTCCATGGCCGAGATATTGATTTCAGACTTTAACTCTTTCATCTCCTCCTTGATTTTTTCTATTTCTTCCTTAAAATTTTTTTTTGCCAGTTCAGTTTTTAATTCCAACTTTATTACTTCCTTTAACTCTTCCATTTCTTGTACAAAAAAAACTTTGTTCTTCAATTTCCTATTTTTTCTTCGATTTTTTTCGACACATCTTCTTGGGATAGTATCCTACCTGAGCCCGAGGCTTCAGTCGAGCTTTGTTCTTGTTCTGCCGTTTTTTGCCTTGTATACCGAAGTTTTGATTTATCCATGGGTGGGCTGCCATTACGAGTCGCACGCCTGATGACGTCACTAACGGCAGCTGATGCAGAAACAGCAGGCAGCAGGTAGGTCTTTTCTCCCCGGTTTTTTTCCACGGAGCTGGCTGGCATTACTCTCTAGCCCTCCATGGCGCCACCGGAAGTAGATTTTTTGCAATTTAAGCCCCTGTGCTCTGATGCCCGAGCTGATGTTGCCCCAAATGGGAGTGTTTACTGTGGGCACATTCAATGAATTACAGTTGTTTGGTGCCTTGTACTGGTTCATTGCCTCATTAAGGACCTGTTCTTGCAGCTGGTGGGTGGCGAGGAAGTCAATACTAGCCACCAATTTGGGTTGAAGAGGTTGACCTGAGGGCTTTGGGTGGGCGAACTTGGAGACAACTCCTAGAAGTTCCTCCTGGGCCTGTTCAGGCACCACAGGTTCCTGCTGTAAGCCTTCATCCCCTTCACCCAGCTGTTGATCCCTGCCACTCCCCACCGATGATGGGGATATGCTAGGGGCCCCAACCACACATCTCCTTGAACTAGAGGACATACGGTCCTGCTGCTGGAGATTGTGTTCCAGGAGACGCTCCATCATGCGCTCCATGCGTTCAATGCAACCGCCGCCGCCATCCGCTGACGACGAGTCGACTTCCTCAGGTGCTGGGGAATTCCTGAGGCTTCTGTCATCAGCCTACACCTCGTCGAGGTGATAACATGGGTGCCGTGACAGGATGTCGCTGCCTGCGGTGCTCCGCGACTCCCGCGCGGACCTGCCGCTAATCCGCCGTCTTCCGGACGGAGGAGGCCCGCTAGTCTGATAGGACATAAGCGGTGACGAGTCGGACCCGGCCGCCGAAGCATGGTGCCCCGACATCCGCGCGGGCTTGCCGGCTGTTCTCCTTAGGGACAAAGGCGACGTTCGGTCACGTCCTACCGCTAAAGGGGGGTGCGGTGACCGAGATGCGACTGCACCGGCCCATGATCTGGCGGGCTGCCCCGGTGGTGAGTCTATGCCGGCCGCACCTGCGGAGCTAGCAGAGTCTGGTCTCGATCCCTCACCCGTCTGTGATCTGGCAGTCTGCTCCGGTGGAAAGTCGAACCCGGCTCCTACAGCGGGGCTCACCGACTGGCTCTACCCCTGGGTCGCCCTCTGGTGACCTGTATGGCTGGGGAGAGAGAACGTGCCGTCAAGCGGGTAACACGCGTACGCACCTTGGCCACACTTCCCCTATTTGTAGGGGATAGTGGCAAGGAGTCAGGGTCTTGCCTACCCTGTTCCTGCGCGGTGCTCCTTCCACTCTGCTGCTCTGAAGACACCTGTGGTGGAGAGTCGGGTCCCGTTGGTGTAGGACTCCCCGACTTCCACGCTCTTTTCCCGGCCCGACGAGCGGGTGCTGCCGTTGTAGTGGGCAACTCCGGGGTATGCACCCGCTGACTTCTATCGGAAGTCCTGCTGCTAAAAATCCTCTTACTCCTATACATAGTTCCTGTGAAACAAAACAAGTTTTCCACACAGAAACTAACCAGCTCAAGGTTAGTTCCCCTTACCTGAGCGGTCCTTGTGAAGGGCTGGTGGTGGAGCACACTCCTCCTCCAGCCGTCGACAGCAACTGCGAGCGACGATATGTCGCGCATGCGTGCTGGCGGGGTCTTCACGAAGTCACTCACGTGACTCCGAAATGAAATGGTACTCTCCCTTTTTATTGCACTTCCCACACACAGTGAGGAAGCTTTTAATTTGATGCCTCTTGTACAGATGTGTCCTGAATAAGCCTACTGTGTGGTATATTTCGTTGCATTTGGAGCAAAATAGGCCATCCACTGGGTCGTGGATGGTTATTGGTTGTGGGTTTATACTCTTTTGGTTTAATTATGTTTACGTTTACGCAATAGGTGCTTTCATGGTTAGTTATTGTTTCTGTGGGTATGCTGTCAGTTGCCGTCTCCTTTTCCGTGCTTGAGATCTTGGTTAGCCTGTTATAGAAAGTCTGAGTTCGGATGATTTCACTGTGTTCCTGTCCTTCCAGGGATGACGTGTGCGCATCCGCTTTCTCCCCACTTGCTGTTTTCCCGGTTCTCATGACTCTGGCTAGCCGAACTGGGTACCAGCAAGGCATAATTTCAGGTGGTAATTGCCGCATGTACCGAGGTTCCGTGAAAAGCTTTTGCTGTGTGCTAACCAGTCCCTGGCTGGGGTCTCTGTCCATTAAAACTTCTTCTAAGCAGTTGATGCTGTCTTTGTTAAAGAAGCATCTGGGGAAAAGGCCTGATGACATTTCTGGTCCACTTGTCCCACTTCTTTAAATCTGCTAGAGGACTGGCCGCCATTTTGGAGCAAAGAATGTTCCAGCATCCCTTTTGACGGTGCTTGGCTTTGTCCGTTTCCCATTTCCATGACACGTTAATATATTCGAGTGGATGTAAACAAATGTCTTTTTAAGACTTCACGTATATACTTGACACATTAAACATTTACTTCCGGATGAACACATATACACCGAAGACTCTAACCAGTAAACAATTTTACACAGCAAGTCAAGTTCCCAGTTTACGTTGTTCACCCCCATATACTGAGACCTTATCAACTTATCACTTTAAATTTATTTTCCTGAATCTCCACTTATCTTAGGAGAACTTAAACTCTACACTTAGACTGTGTCATGCCAAGTATTGCTCCAAATCCGTATACTGTAAGATTTGAGGCCGTTCTCAAATGAAATTTTCAGTTTATGTTTGTTGCCACTGTGAACTGGGACCTTATACGACTAATCACCTTCAACTTATTTATGTAAAACCTTGACTTAATCAATTTGCAATGTATCGAAATCCTGCATTGTACCTTTTACTTCTTTGCCAGCAGACATCCCTGATGTCCTTTAAGCTCTCTGATTCCCACCCATTGATTTGGACTGCACTGCAGATATGGAGTAGAGCAGTTGGATCCAATTCCTGATTCCCTCCCCAAAGCCCATTTTGGAGAGTACATCCCTCATGTACATGTGCATTATCCTGGCGAAGGCCTTGTCCGGGTCCAAGCTGACTAGGCAGGCATCCACCTGTCTGTCCTGCACGTAGGCAATGGTATCTCTCAGCAGCGCCAGGCTGTCTGACATTTTCCTGCCAGGTACAGCACAGGTTTGGTCCAGGTAGATCACCCGTTCTAGAGCAGACTTGACCTGGTTGGCAATGGCCTTAGACAGGATCTTGTAATCAACATTCAACAATGTGATGGGTCTCCAATTCCTTATATCCTTCATTTCCCCCTTCTGCTTGTAGATTAGGGTGATGCTGCCCTCCCTCATGGAGTCTGACATGCTGCCGGCTAGAAGCATGTCGTTGTACACTTCCAGCAGGTCCGGGCCCAACCAGTCCCACAGAGCAGAATACAACTCAGCCGGTAAGCCATCGCTTCCGGGAGTTTTATTTGAGTCAAAGGAACGGATGGAGCCAGTCAGCCCCTCTAGGGTCAGTGGTGTTTCCAGACTCTCCTGCTTGTGAAAGTGATCCATGGCCGCACCTCAGGGGCCAATGGCACTGACCGGATTCCATTGGTCATGTCCATCAGTGAGTTCTTCAGATGAGCAGAGAAAATACTGTAATGGGGTCCACCACTAACGCAGCCTTCTGATCAAGACACTGATTTGTTTTCCGATAGTCGATGGTCAATTACTGAAGTGAGAAGCCAGGGTTGGATCCCAGTTGACATGGCCACTAATGATGCTACTGACAAATGCCCCCTGTGACTGTTTGTGTGTCTGGGTTTTCAGTCCGCAGAAACTTTTAGATCATCCATTTACATTATGTGCCCCAGCAGAGGTGTTTGAATATTCAGAGATGCCTTGTAGCTACAATGTGTACAAATGTAGTCCCATTATAAATATGTCAATCTGCAAAGTTATTTCTTCACACACAAAAAGTTAAAACTTAGTAGATGATTATAGCCATTGAAACGATATTTAAACATTTATTGTTGCCTTAGTGTTTAAAACAAATATAAACTCGATGTACTTTGTGTTTTGGAGATCCTTCTGTGAGGGTCTCTAAGAGAATGTGTTTCTCTTGATGAATAAAGACTTTTACATCAACAAATTCAGCCTCCGATTGACTTCTTTCAAAACGTACGACAGAGATACATTTAAACTCAAAGGACTTTGACGCTCGGGTTGGTAAATTAGCCTGTGATTTTATGTAAATGTAGGGCCTGGGAGTTTTGTGGAACAGAGAGACCAAGGGGTTCAGGTACATTGATCTCTTAAAGGGGCGACGTAGGTAGACAGGGTGGTGAAGAAGCCATGCGGCTAACTTACCTTCATCAGTCAGGACATTGGCTACCAAGGCCTGCTGGATCTCCCGGATACTAACCATTTTAACTCCCCTTCCCATTCCCATACTGTCCTTTCTGTCCTGGGCCTCCTCCATTGCCAGAATGTGGCCACACGCAAACTGGAGGAATAGCACCTTAAATTCTGCTTGAGTAGCTTACAACCTAACATTATGAACATTGAATTCTCCAATTTTAAACAACCTCGTAACGAACCCCTGCCCCCCCCCCCCCCCCCCCCCCACATTTCTCCCCCCCTCCCCTATGCCTCATCTGGACTCTCACCTATTTCAACCTTTCCCCTGCTACTTTTCTCCCTCTGGCTACATAATTCAATTCTGTCCATTCAATAACCATTCGATCCTGTCTCACACCTCTGTTTTCATCTCTGGTCTTGGTTCCATCCATCTGCCGATCAACCAGCCCCTCGCCTGTGTCCATCAGGGACTAGGGGAAAACAAATGGTCGGCACGGACTGGAAGGGCCGAGAGGGCCTGTTTCCGTGCTGTAATTGTTATATGGTTATCTATTACTTGCTGCGCTTTGTCCTGCCTCCTCCAGCTTTCTTCTCCCGTTCTACATTCAGTCTGAAGAAGGGTCTAGACCCTAAACACCCCCTATGTGTGTTCTCCAGAGATGCTACCTGACCTGCTTAGTTACTGCAGCATTTTGTGTCCATTGAATGCAGAAATGAGATGTCGTGTTACAACTATACGAGTTACTGGCGTGACCACATTTGGACTACTGATTGCTCAGCTAAACAAAATAAATTGTACAGAAAAGATTCAGGAGGATGTTACTGGTTCTGGAGAGCTCGGGTTATAAGGAGAGGCAGGATAGGCTGGAACGTGTCTGGAGATAGGAGATTGAGGGGTGATCTATGGATGTATTTAAAATCAAGATTGGCACAGACAAGGTTAATGGTCACAGTCTTTTCCCCAGAGTAGGGGAAATAGATTTAAGGAGGGAGGGGAAAGATTTAAAAGGTTTTTCACGCAGAGGGTGATGTGTATGTGGAACGAGCTGCAAGAGGAACTGATAGAGACAGGTAAAATTACAATGTTTAGAAGCTGTTTGGACAGGTTCATGGATAGGAAAGATTCAAAGAAGTATCAGTTTCTTGATTAGTGCAGGCGTAACAGGTTATGGGGAGAAGGCAGAGAATGGGGTTAGGAGGGAGAGATAGATCAGCCAAGATTGAATGGCGGAGTAGACTTGATGAACCGAATGGTCTAATTCTACTTCTATTCCTTATGATCAGTTAAATGCAAGAAATTGGGACCATATTTGTCGACATTGATAAGATGGGCCAAGCTGTTTCCGTGCTGTTTCACTGTGTTCTGTGTTGGACCGAGCCAGCAATGGAATAAGTACATTAAACAGGTCTTAGTTATATACTCTGTCGGCAAGAAAGAAGCAAAGCACTGACTGAGAAATAGAGAGAGCACTGGAGGAGTTGCAACATCCAAATGACCCCTTCACCTAATGCCCTCTGGTCCTCGATCCACCTACTCTAGACAAGAGACTCTGTGCATCAACCCGATCTATTCCTCTCATGATTTTATACAAGATCACCCCTCATCCTCTTGTGCTCCAAGGGATAGAGTCCCAGCCTACTCAACCTCTCCCTATAGCTCAGACACTCTAATCCAGGCAACAGCCACGTAAATCTTCTCTGTACCCTAGATAGACACAAAATGCTGGAGTAACTCAGTGGGACAGGCAGCATCTCCGGAGAGAAGGAATGGGTGATGAAGAAGGGTCTCTACTTCTTCTTTCGTGTGGCGTGCACAGCCTAAAGTTATTGGACAACTTGTTCTATTTGATCTACCGTTTGTGCACGTCGAGTTGATTGCATTAGTCAAAACAGGGCGGAGCACGTGAAGGTTGCAATCTTCAACCCCAAGAAGGGTCTCGACCCCAAACGTCACCCTTTCCTTCTCTTCAGAGATGCTGCCTGTCCTGCTGAGTTGCTCCAGCTTTTTGTGTCTATCTTCGGTTTAAACCGGCATCTGCAGTTCCTTCCTACACATCTCTGTTCCCTTTCCAGCTTGATAGAGAAATAGAGAAATCGTGTAATAGAGAAATTTACAGAACGGATTATCTGATTGAACTTTTAATCGCAATAATGACGGGTTATTATATAAAAGATGATGATGTCTCTCACCCTGACGCTAATGTGGATGGAAGGTATGATGCACCCCTGGTGGGGGCGGGTCTGCCGTGCAGCGGCTGTGGGGTCGGTGCTGGAGTGGAGCAACTTGCAGCAGCTGCTGTTCAGCGGGTCAGGCAACATCTGGAGTACACGGATAGGAGACTTTTTGGGAGGGGACCCGTCTTCAGACTAATTGTAGTGGGGGTGAAAAAGCTGGAAAAACGTTTGGGGTGAGACAAAGCCTGGCAGATGATAGATGGATAACAGGTGTGAGGGGGAGGGGCTAATTTGCAGATGGGTGGACTAAGGCCAGAGATGAGAGGCATAGATAGTCATAGAGTGATACAGTGTGGAAACAGGCCTTTTGACCTAACTCGCCCACATTGACCAACAATATCTCACCTATCCTAGTCCCACTTGCCTGCTCTTGGTCCATAACCCTCCAAACCTATCCTATCCATGTACCTGTCCAACTGTTTCTTAAACGATGGGATAGTCCCAGCCACAATTACCTCCTTTGGCAGCTTGTTCCATACTCCCACCACCCTCTGTGTGAAAAAGTTATCCCTCTAATTCCTATTAATTATTTTCCCCTTCACCTTGAACCTATGCCTCATCACCAGAACTCACCAACAAGCACCAAGACCTGGCTTGGCTGGCGGTGAGGGGAGCCCTCCCAGTCAGATACTTCCTGCACCATCGGAACCTCACTACCAGTGCACGCTGCCCTTGGGACGGCTGCTATGGAGAGGAGACGGTTGCTCACCACTTTGCAGAGTGTGGATGTGCAAAGAGACTCTGGAGAAGTGTGCAAGGGCCTCTGTCATGGTTTATTCTGAACATCTCCGTCACAGAGGACTCTGTGATTTACGGACTGTTCCCAGGGACGCATTCAGAGACTGACTTCGAGTGCTGCTGGAAGGTCATCAACTTGGTGAAAGACGCTCTTTGGTTAGCCGAGCGTCGTTCACCACCCAACGGAGCGAGATACGCGTTGGGGAATGTTGCCAACTGGCCCGCTGCAGATTGCAGGAGTACGTGCTGAGGGACGCACTGAAGCTCGGTCCAGTTAACGCCAAGGCTCAGTGGGGGAGGACCACAGTCTAGGGTCCTCCCGCAGCTGGGTATGGGGGGCAGAGTGTGGTCTTCTTCTTCTTTCGTGTGGCGTGCACATCCTAGAATTGTTGGACAACTTGTTCTATTTGATCTTCCGTTTGTGCACGTCGAGCAGATTGCATTAGTCGAAACAGGGTGGACCACGTAAAGGTTGCAATCTTCCACCCCGCATGGTGTGGTAGAGACGCCCCTCAAAATAAGGGAAAGGATTCCACGCCAGTGGGCCACATGAGGGGCAAGGGCTTGAGATAAATTTGGGTAATTTGTTTAAACAGTATTGAATGTATGTAGAACCTCCAAGAATGACAGATGGAGTTTTGTAAGGACCGTGTAATGTATATATTTATTTCTCGAATAAAGCATATTTTGCAATTTAAAAACATTTCATACCTCTGGTATTGCAAGCAAAGAATCTCACCGTGACTTGTCACGTGTGACAGTAGAGTATTCAATTCAATTGCAGTTGCACTTTACACCATTTCTCAAAAGGTCAGACACTGTTACATCTGTTGGTGTAAGGGAAACTGCAAGCAATTCTCATCTGCTATTGGGACATCTGTCGCGTAAAGTGCAAATGTAGGTCTAGAGAAGCAACGGGCGCCTCGCTAATAGAGACGAGTAGCCTGCAGTTCCACTTTATACCAACAGGGGTCTCGCTTGCACGGGCCCAGTTGCCTGCTGTTCCACTTTCCACCAACAGATGTCTCGCTAGTACAGGCGAGTTGCCTGCAGTTGCACGTTACACCAACAGGAGTGGCTAGTGGCAGTGCACTTTGTACAGGACCCTGGTGAGGCCGCACCTGGAGAATACATTGTGTGTACACAAAATGCTGGAGAAACTCAGCGGCTGCAGCAGCATCTATGGAGCGAAGGAGATAGGCAATGTTTCTGGCCGAAACCCTTCTTCAGACTGATGGGCGGTGGGCGGAGGCGGGGGGGGAAGAAAGGAAAAAGGAAGAGGAGGAGCCCGAGGGCTGAGGGAGAGGTAGGAAGGGGAGTGAGCAGCAAGGGTTAACAGAATTGAGAGAATTCAATGTTCATGCCAAGCGGAATATGAGGTGCTGTTCCTCCAATTTGCGGTGTTGCTCACTCTTGGCCGTGGAGGAGGCCCAGGACAGAGAGGTCGGATACGGAATGGGAGGGGGAGTTGAAGTACTGAGCCACCGGGAGGTCGGGTTGCTTATTGCGGACCGAGCTGAGGCCGTTCTCCAGCAGCCAGTGCGGCTGGCCACGTCCCGGCAGCTCGTTCTGGCCGGTGACTTCAACTGCATCATTGATGCGGCTGGACGATCCGGCAGTGCCGACAACAGACTGGACAGCACGTCCAAGTTCCTGATGGAGATGGTAAAAGGTTGCCTTCAGCGACCCTGCAGGCGGGTCCCAGCCGCGGTTCACCTGGTCGAGATCGGACGGTTTAGCCCAATCTCGGATAGACTTATTCTTTACGACGAAGGCCGTCATGGTGAGACACACTGACCTCACGCCGGTGTTCTTCTCCGACCACTGCCTCCTTCAGGCTTCCTGTCACCTACAGGAGGACCGGAAGGCAGGCAGAGGGACGTGGAAGTTAAACATGAAGCTGTTGACCCCAGAGAACATCGAGGAGATAAAGAGGGACTACGCATGTTGGAAAACGCTGAAGCCCCTCTTTGACTCTCCCACACTCTGGGGGGAAGCAACCAAGGAGAACAGTAAGAGGTTCTTCATAATTAAAGGGGTTCAGAGAGCAAGACAGAGTCAGAGGGAATTGTGCCAACTCCAGACAGATTTGCAACAACTGCTCCTTCTGTAGTCGAGCGGGGTGGTGTGAGGGAGGATCTTCGAAAGGTGAAGGACCGGCAAGCTCGGCTCTTTATCTCTGAATCTTCCAAGATCATCATCCGATCCAGGGTCCGCCATGTCGAGCAGGATGAGACGTGTTCACGTTTCTTCTTCCATAAGGTTCACAGGGGGAGCTTTGTGATGAACAGCCTTAGGGAGGAGGACGGCTCGGTAGCATCCTCACAGACAGACATGTTGAGGATCTGCAAATCCTTTTACACAGATTTGTATGACCAAAAGGCAACAGAGAGTACCTCCTCCCAGAACTTCCTGTCCTCGATCACGGAGGTCTTGGAGGACAGCAAGCGGGAGAGTCTGGACCAACCACTGACCCTAGAGGAGCTGACTGGCTCCATCCGTTCCTTTGACTCGAGTAAAACTCCCGGAAGCGATGGCTTACTGGCCGAGTTGTATTCGGCTCTGTGGGACTTGGTGGGCCCGGACCTGCTAGAAGTGTACAACGACATGCTTCTAGCTGGTAGCATGTCAGACTCCATGAGGAAGGGCAACATCACCCTAATCTACAAGCAGAAGGGGGAGATGAAGGACATGAAGAATTGGAGACCCATAACACTCTTGAATGTAGACTACAAGATCCTGTCTGAGGCCATCGCCAACCGAGTCAAGTCTGCTCTGGGACAGGTGATCCACCCGGACCAAACCTGTGCTGTACCTGGCAGGAAAATCTCAGACAGCCTAGCGCTGCTGAGAGATACCATCGCTACGTACAGGACAGACGGGTGGATGTCTGCCTAGTCAGCTTGGACCAGGAGAAGACCTTCGACAGGAATTCGCACACGTACATGAGGGACGTGCTCTCCAAAATGGGGTTTGCGGAGGGAATCCGGAAGTAGATCAAACTGCTCTACACCAACATCCGTAGTGCAGTCCAAATCAATGGGTGGGAATCAGACAGTTTCTCTGTAAGGTCTGGAGTCAGGCAGGGTGGGCATGAGGGGACACGAGAATGGTCAGTGACTGTAAAGACAATGGAGCTCAATCTGGCATCTTTAAACGTGTGCAGTATAAAGAGCACTGCGCGATGTGTTATTGCCTTACAGTACCTGGTCAAGGCAGATGTGACTTTTCTTCAGGAGTGTGGGCTGCCACACCTCCGCTGCTATCGGAGGTGGTCGCAATGGTGGCACCACGGATTGTCGGTGTGGTTGGGGGGCAATGACTGTCGTGCTTCAGGCCTGGGGATCTTGCTGCGGGGAGGGAACTTCGCCATCACCGAGGTCAGGGAGATGGTTGGGGGGGCGTCTCCTCATAATGGATGTTTTGTACCGTGGCTCTCCGCTCCAGCTGATTAATGTGTATGCCGCACCCATGCAGAGCAAGCAGAAGGGGGAGATGAAGGACACCCTGTCCAAATCAATGGGTGGGAATCAGACAGTTTCTCTAAGGTCTGGAGTCAGGCAGGGTTGCCCTCTCTCTCCTGTCTTGTTTGTCTGCTGTATTGAACCTTTGCCGAATCCATCTGGAAGGGTGCGAGCATAAGAGGAGTGACATTGCCAGGAAGTGGGGGCATTCAAGTAAAAACCTCCCTGTACATGGACGATGTCGCTGTCTTCTGCTCGGATCCAGGGTCGGCCCGCAGGCTGATTAGTATCTGCGACCAGTTTGAGTCGGCCACGGGAACCAGGGTGAACCGCAGGAAGAGCGAGGCCATGCTCTTTGGCAACTGGCCAGACAGATCTTCCGTCCCCTTCACCATCAAGCCTGACTTCTTGAAGGTGCTGGGGATCTGGTTCGGGGGGCTGAGGCGTGTAACAAGAATTGGCTGGAGCGGATAGCCAAGGTGGGGAGGAAGCTGGAGCTGTGGAGGCAACGCTCCCTCTCCATAACAGGAAAGAATTTGGTCATCAGGCGTGAGGTGCTCTCGGGGCTGCTGTACTTGGCACAAATGTGGCCTGTCCCTCCCTCCTACGCCACAGGGATCACCCGGGCCGTCTTCCAGTTCATCTGGGGGTCGAGGATAGACCGGGTATGACGGGCCACAATGTACAAGTCAGCAGACAACGGGGGTAAAAGCGTGTCCAACGTCTCCCTCGCCCTGATGGCCACCTTCGTGTGTGGCTGCATCAGGCGGAGAGTAGAGGTACGTGGTCACCAAGTGTCACTACTTGCTGAGGTTCTACCTGTCCTCGGTGTTGCGAAGGATGGGCCTGGCGCAGATGTCACGCAATGTGCCAGTCAGCTGGACATTGCCGCCCCATCTGTCGTCTATGGAAAGGTTCTTCCGGACCAACACCTTTGACCACATGTCCATTGGGCAGTGGTCAGCACAGAATGTCCTGCAGGCACTGCAGGGAAAGGACTCGATGGATCCGGTGGCGTGGTTCCCAGAGCAGACTACCGAGCATTGTTCACCACCCAGCAGAGCGAGATGTCCGTCAGGGAATGTTGCCGACTGGCCCGCTGCAGACTGCAGGAGTACGTGCTGAGGGATGCACTGAAGCTCGGTGCAGCCAACGCCAAGGCTCGGTGGGGGAGGGCCACAGTCTAGGGTCCTTCTGCTGATGGACATGGGGCAGGCACGTGCCGTCAGGGTAGGCAAGGTAGGCACTGCATACCTTGACTAAAATTATGAAATGGCAATTATTAAATATAAATAGTAAAGGCATGGGAGAATTATGCCTCTCTTAGAGATGGATCTCTTAGGTAGGCATAAATTCTGTGCCTTTCATCCGCAGCGCTGTAACACGGGAAGGGCTGTGCAGCCCACGTGCCGTCAGCGCTGCCTGAGCCGTCAGTTTCAAGGGAAGCCAAAGGCAGCAGAAATTCTGCCTTTGCAGTATACTGCGCATGCCCAGCGCGAGTTTCTTGGCTGGATTTTTGAATATGGATTTCCATTATTTTAATAGTTTCTCAGGAACCAAAGAGTGAAGAATGGACTTAATCTACCAATAACATGGTAAGTACATTTCTTGGTGCTTAATTTTTATAAATACTGTTCTTCCCGGGGTGGGAGGGAGAGCTCCGTTCACAGTGTTTGGGGAGTCTGGCGTTGTGAAGGAGAGGTTCGGGGTCAGTAACCCACTTGCCACACTCCGGTCTGAATGCAGGTAGATGGGACTAGGTGAGAGTAAGTGTTTGGCACGGAGTAAAAGGGTCGAGATGGCCTGTTTCCGTGCTGTATTTGCTATATGGTTTTATTGTGGCTGGGGATTGAATTAGCTTGGGCGGCTGCCACAGCGCTCCGGGCACAGACAGCACAACTTCGAGGAAGGATGCAGCTCGGGTGACTGACTTTGAGAGGCCGCCGGGACCCTGCCACTTCAGCCACCTCAGCCCCGTCTGCTAGTCCCCGTCTCCTCTGGCTGTGCTCTCCGTCTGAACATCTCTCGCCTGCCGCCCGCCGGCCGGCATCCCGCAAATCTTTAAATTCCGACAGCGCGTTCACAGGACCAGTTAAGGTTACTCAGCTGTGGGAATTTAAGGATTTGCGGGATGCGGTTGACACGAGCGAAGCCGGCGAGCGGCAGGTGAGAGATGTTCAGACGGAGGGCACTGCCAGAGATGAGCGGGCCGGCAGAAGGCGCTGAAGTGACAGCCGGTTCTGTTGTCTGGTCCCAGCGGCTGCACGCACCCGAGCTGCTTCTATCCCCGGAAGTGGCGGCCAGTTCTGCTGTCCGTGCCCGGAGCGCTGCGGCAGCGGTGAGTGAGTTACTGATATGATCTCTGACCCCCCCTCCTTTTCAACACTCCTGCCCTCCCCGCATCATTAACCCCTGGCACAGACTCTCCACACGCTGTGAAAGGAACTCTCCCTCCAAATGGACCCTTGAATTAGTATTGTCATTCAATAAGATGACAACTGATTTAACGTCCCGGTGTGCTCCCGTTTTTCCCACCATCTCTCCACCTGCCTTCATCCTCCGCCCCTCACCCATTCAGTGATTAGAAAATGAAGGAGATTGAGAAGCCTTGGTAAAATTGAATGGTCATTATTTTTACAAAGAGAACAATCTGCGCATGCGCGGTTTAAGTTTTTTTTTTAAATGCCGGCTGACTGCCTACCCTGAGTAATTACTCACGGCACGTGCCTGACATGGGGGGCACGGTATGGTGGAGACACCCCTCACAATAAGGGAAGGTATCCCACGCCAGTGGGCCACATGAGGGGCACGAGTGGGGGACACATTTGTGAAATTTGGGGAAAAGAAATGTACAAACTGTATTGATCAATTTGTATAGCCTCCGAAAATGTTGGATGGATTTTCCACAAGCTTCATGTATTGTATATATTTATCATTTGAATAAAGTCTATTTTGAAATTTAAAAAAAAAAGGTTCTCCCAGGACGAGGCTACCCCATTGCACTTCGGTTGTGCTAATGCCTGCGATGTCCCCAAATGTGGGATACTCGACTGCAAAATTTGTGGTAGTGGGGGACTGCGTTCGCGCTCTCCCCTGATTTAAAAATAAAAAATAGAATTAATGCATGCAAACCCTACATATGCTGGAGGATCTCTGATGTTACGGTGGAATTACTGCCATATAGCGCCACCATTCGGACACGTTGTTATCACAGTGATCACCCAGGCGGTTCTCCCAGGATGAGCTATTTGGGTAAAAACAGTTCTTATTAGAACAGTTCTGGACGTCCCTTGGAGACAAGGGCCGTGGATTATGGAGCAAAATCGATGACGAGGAGTCGTTTGGCTGCGGGCTTAGAGGCGGATCCATGCTGGTTGGGTAACCAACCTAACACCTCATCCAGCCACAATGGCAGCAGCAACTGGAGCGGGAGTACAGGGTATCCGCAATATCCTGAGAATCAGCGTTAAGGACCTCAGCAAGGGGACTCCCTTCTCATGGGACCTGTTCGTATAGAAGGTCTCCCTGTACATGGACGATGTCGCTGTTTTCTGCTCGGATCCAGGGTCGGTCCGCAGACTGATTAGTATCTACGACCAGTTTGAGTCGGCCACGGGAGCCAGGGTGAACCGCAGGAAGAGCGAGGCCATGCTCTTTGGCAACTGGCCTGACAGATCTTCCGTCCCCTTCACCATCAAGCCTGACTTCAAGGTGCTGGGGATCTGGTTCGGAGGGGCTGAGGTGTGTATTGGCTGGAGCGGATAGCCAGGGTGGGGAAGAAGCTGGAGCTGTGGAGGCAACGCTCCCTCTTCATAACGGGTACAAATTTGGTCATCAGGTGTGAGGTGCTCTCGGGGCTGATGTACTCGGGCCTGTCCCTCTCTTACGCCACAGGGATCACCCGGGCCGTCTTCCATTTCATCTGGAGGTCAAGGATAGACTGGGTACGATGGGCCACAATGTACAAGTCAGCAGACAACGGGGGTAAAAGCGTGCCCAACGTCGCCAAGGCACGTGGGCACCAAGTGTCACTACCTGCTGAGGTTCCACCTGTCCCCGGTGATGCGAAGGATGGACCTGGCGCAGTTGCCACGCAATGTGCCAGTCAGCTGGACATTGCCGCCCCATCTGTCATTTGTGGAAAGGTTCTACCGGACCAACACCTTTGACAACATGTCCATCGGGCTGTGGTCAGCACGGAATGTCCTGCAGACACTGCAGGGAAAAGACTCGATGGATCCGGTGGCGTGGTTCCCTGAGCAGACTGCCCAGTTCGTCTGGCAAAATGCCTCATAACCAGAACTCACCAACAAGCACCAAGACCTGGCTTGGCTGGCAGTGAGGGGAGCCCTCCCAGTCAGATCCTTCCTGCACCATTGGAACCTCACTGCCAGCGCACGCTGCCCTCGGGACGGCTGCTATGGAGAGGAGGCGGTTGCCCACCTCTTTGCAGAGTGTGGATTTGCAAAATAGAGTCTGGAGAAGAATGCAAGGGTCCCTGGTACGCTTTATCCCGAACAGCTTCGTCACAGAGGACTGTGATTTACGGACTGTTCCCAGGGACACATTCAGAGATTGACATCGAGTGCTGCTGGAAGGTCATCAACTCGGCGAAAGACCCCCTTTGATCTGCCCGAGCGTTGTTCACCACCGAGCAGAGCGAGATGTCCGTCAGGGAATGTTGCCAACTGGCCCGCTGCAGACGGCAGGAGTACGTGCTACGTTACTGATGGACGCACTGAAGCTCAGTGCAGCCAATGCCAAGGCTCGGTGGGGGAGGGCCACAATCTAGGGTCCTTCCGCTGCTGGACATGGGGGGCACGGTATGGTAGAGACGCCCCTCAAAATAAGGGAAGGTATCCCACGCCAGGGGCCCACATGAGTGGCACGGGTGGGAGACAGATTGGTGAAAATTGAAAAATGTATAAACTATTCAACAATTTGTATAACCTCCGAAGATGTCAGAAGAATCTTTTGCATGGTTCACGTATTGTATATATTTATTACTTGAATAAAGACTATTTTAAAATTTAAAAAAAAAAAAAGGTTCTCCCAGGACGAGGCTATCCCATTGCACTTCGGGTGTGATGATGCCTGCGATGTCCCAAATGTGGGATAATCATCTGCAAAATTTGTGGTACTGGTGGACTGCATTCGTGCTCTCCCCTGATTTAAAAGTAAAAAAAAGGATTAACTGGACCAGACACATTGGGTTCTGTCCACTCAACGTACCAAAGATTGTAGAGCGGAGCAAGATGCGCCACTCAGCGACGCTGTCCCCCACACTGTCATGGCGTCCACAGCTACAGCTCACTGTTCGGTATAAATTGCTCTAATTGCCGATGTGGACGACTCAACCTGTCTTTCTTCATGTTCCCAAACAACATTTTGTGCAAGCATTATAGAACAAATAGACATGTTTTGCAAGCATTTTAGAACCAATAGACACTTTTTGCAAGCATTTTAGAACCAATAGACACTTTTTGCAAGCATTTTACAACCAATAGACATTTTTTGCAAGCATTTTAGAACCAATAGACACTTTTTGCAAGCATTTTAGAACCAATAGACATTTTGTGCAAGCATTTTAGAACCAATAGGCACTTTTTGCAAGCATTTTAGAACCAATAGACATTTTGTGCAAGCATTTTAGAACCAATAGACATTTTTTGCAAGCATTTTAGAACCAATAGACACTTTTTGCAAGCATTTAGAACCAATAGAGACACTTTTTACAAGCACTTTAGAACCAATAGAGACACTTTTTGCAAGCATTTTAGAACCAATAAAGATACTTTTTGCAAGCATTTTAGAACCACATTAAGGACACTCACAGTTGAGTAGATGTGTTCAGTGCTATTCAGAGCTCAGAGAGACGTGACCCTCTGGCTTCCTCCATCTTGCTGAGACGGGAGTGAGGCACGCCACTTCCTGTGTTATAGTCCCTCCCCCTCCCTCCAGCAGGGGCAGCAGAGAGTATTGCGAATATTTAAAAAACATTAATATCTCTCTGATTTTTCATCGATGGGAAAAATCCTCTGTCCAGGAAGGCGGAGGGGGACTCCGAGCGAGCTGGCCAGAAACAACGGCCAAAAGCGGTCAAGATCAGACTTTTAGTAATATAGATAATGATATATATAATTGCTTTTATATATATCATTTATGGTTTATGTACATCATCTGACAAATAAGATAGAGAGTGATGGTGTTGCTTTAAATCAAAGTTGCTTCTTATCCATATAACCATATAACTATATAACAATTACAGCACGGAAACAGGCCATCTCGGCCCTTCTAGTCTGTGCTGAACACTTACTCTCACCTAGTCCCATCTACCTGCACTCAGACCATAACCCTCCATTCCTTTCCCGTTCATATACCTATTCAATTTATTTTTAAATGATAAAATTGAACCTGCCTCCACCACTTCCACTGGAAGCTCATTCCACACAGCTACCAGTCTCTGAGTAAAGAGGTTCTCCCTCATGTTACCCCTAAACCTCTGTCCCTTAATTGTCAAATTATGTCCTCTTGTTTGAATCTTCCCTACTCTCAATGGAAAAAGCTTATCCACGTCAACTCTGTCTATCCCTTTCATCATTTTAAAGACCTCTATCAAGTCCCCCCTTCACCTTCTGCGCTCCAAAGAATAAAGACCTAACTTGTTCAACCTTTCTCTGTAACTTAGGTGCTGAAACCCAGGCGATATTCTAGTAAATCTCCTCTGTACTCTCTCTATTTTGTTGACATATTTCCTATAACTTGGCGACCAAAATTGTACACCAGAATTGGCCTCACCGATTCCTTGTACAATTTTAACATTACATCCCAACTTCTATACTCAATGTCCATGAGAAGGAAATGTATTTATCTTTAACTTGCCTCTCACACGCAGGCACACACAAACACAGATTCATATAAATATATATGTAAGTTAAATTTAATTTTGTGCACAGTGTGTGTTCAAGCAATAGATGGGAAACTGCACAGTATAATGCAAGGGAAACTACGCAAAGGAGGGGGCTGGGGAGGAAAGATGGGAGGGAAATGGGGGAACAGGGGGCAAACATTTACAATAAAATTAACTAAAATATGTGAGGTGATAGATGCGCTATATCAAACACTGTTCCCTACAACACTGATTACACCATCGATGATAGAGCGAGTGCACAGCGTGAGGCATAACGGAAGTTGCGTTTTGCATTAACAAATGGCGGCCGTGACGTTCCGTTATGTACTATACGTCAGTCCATTGGTTTACGTCGGAGTGGAGCATCTTGCTCCGCACTATGATCTTTGGTGCAGACATCTTTATAAGTTTACAAGTTTATAACTTTATAAATTAATTAAGTTCTAAACGCAGAATTTAGGTCATTTGGCATGAGAATGGGGTTGACAGGGAAAGATAGATCAGCCATGGTTTAGATGGCAGAGTTCTCGATGGGCTGAATGGCCTAATTTTGCTCCTCTCACTTATGAACATGAATTGAAGTGCTGTGGATAAAATGCAGGGGACCTGTCATTGCAGTGGGTCACCACTGGGTGGGAGTGTTGACCACAATATAATTAAGGGGAGGCACCATTAAATAAGGGGAAAAGGGAGAGGGAGAGGGAGAGGGAGAGGGAGGGAGCGGGGAGAGGGGTGACGAGGGGGGTGTGGGAGATGGGGAGAGGGGATGTAGAGGGAGAGTTGTGTGGGGAGTGGGGGGTCCATATGGGTCAGAAAATGGCGCCAGAGACGTGGGTTCGATTCCGACTACGGGTGCTGTCTGTATGGAGTTTGCACATGCTCCCCGTGACCACATGGGTTTTCCCAGAGATCTTCGGTTTTCTCCCACACTCCAAAGATGTACAGGTTTGTAGGTTAATTGGCTTGATATAAGTGTAAATTGTCTCTAGTGTGTGTAGTATAGTGTTCATGTGCAGGGATCGCTGGTCAGCGCGGACTTGGTGGGCTGGAGGGCCTGTTTCCACTCTGTATCTCTAAACTAAACTGGTGTGCGGGGATCGCTGGTCAGCGCGGACTCGATGGGCTGAAGGGCCTGTTTCCGTGCTGCATCTCTAAACGAAACACACACACACACGCGCAGAAGTTCCCTCCTCACTGCCCCATCCCTCACATGCTCCCTCTGTCTCTCTCACTCTCTCTCTCTCTCTGTCTGTCTGTCTATCTCTGTCTCATAAATCTTTCCTGAACCCTTTCCGGCTTCATAACATCTTACCTCTAACATAATGCTCAGAACTGAACACAAGACTCACCAACATCCTATACAACTACAACATGACCTTCCAACTTCTACACTCCATACTCTGACTAATGAAGGCCAATGTGCCAAAAACATTTTGACAACTCTGTCTACCTGTGACGCCACTTTCAGGGAACGGTGTACCAGCGCTCCGAGATCCCTCTGCTCCACAACTTCATTCAGAGATCTCCCCTCTATAAGATCATCCCTCATCCTCCTGTGCTCCAAGGAATAGAGTCCCAGCCTGCCCCAACCTATCCCTGTAGCTCTGGCCCCTCGAGTCCTGGCAACATCCTTGTAACTCTCTTCCACAATCTTCGAAGTGTCACCTGTCCATTTCACTCACCAACGAGAGAGTGGTCCTGACCTCCCATCTACCTCAACAGAGACCCTTGGACTAATCGTTATTCCCTTTATCCTGTATCTGTACATTGTGGACGGCTCGATTGTAATCATGTACAGTCTTTCCGCTGACAGGATAGCACGCAACAAAAACGCTTTTAACTGTACCTCGGTACACGTATCAATAATCTGAACTAAAGATGCTGCCTGACCCGCTGAGTTACTCCAGCACATTGTACCTGTCCACATTCTCCAAAGATGCTGCCTGACCCGCTGAGTTACTGCAGCACTTTATGGGCGACACGGTGGCGCAGCGGTAGAGTTGCTGCCTCACAGCGCCTGAGACCCGGGTGCTGTTGTACGGAGTTTGTACGTTCTTCCTGGGACCTGCGTGGGTTTTCTCCGGGTGCTCCGGTTGCCTCCCACACTCCAAAGACGTGCGGATTTGGAGGGTAATTGGCTTCAGTAAAGGTTGTAAATTGTCCCTAGTGTGTGTAGGATAGCGTTAGTATGCGGGGATCGCTGGTCGGCACGGACCCGGAGAGCCAAAGTGCCTGTTTCCGCGCTGTATCTCTTAATTAAACTAATGTGTGAACGGGCGTTCGCTGGCTGGCGCAGACTCAGTGGGCTGAAGGACCTGTTTCCGCGCTGTATCTCCAAATCAAACTAGTGTGTGAACGGGCGGTCGCTGGTCAGCATGGACTCGGTGGGCTGAAGGGCCTCTTTCCGCGCTGTATCTCTAAACTAAACTAGTGTGTGAAAGGGCGATCGCTGGTCGGCATGGACTCGGTGGGCTGAAGGGCCTGTTTCCGCGCTGTTTTTCAAAGCAGACATTTGGATCTGTGGTGAATTTATGTAGATTTTTAATCAAATATAACTAAGCAGACTTCCGGTGGCGCTATGGAGTGAATGGAACTCGCGCCATTCAGCTCCGTCAAAACTGTATTAAAAAAACGGGGGTAAAAGGGGGTAATTGAAACCACTTACCAGAGGAGAACACTTCTGAACACTTCTGAACGGCTCCGGTACCGTTGAAAAGGTGCGTGACGTCATCAGGCGCGCGACTTTACTAAGATGCATCGCTCCCCCCCCCACCAAGGGAAAAAGCCTGTGAAAAGGGAAGTAGGCCTCACTGGAGCCTCGGGCTCGAGTTTGAGTGGCTCCCAGGAAGATATTTTAAAGATGGACGACCTCAAAAAAATCATTATGGGTGAGTTGAAACAAATGCTTAAAGATATGAAAAAAGAATATAAAGAAGAAATAAAGACTTTAAGAGCCGACATTTTGGTGTATCATGAGAATTTTAAAGAAGAGTCCAAAAAAGAAGTTATAGCAGCTGTAAAGACTATGATGGACGAATGGAAAGATAAAGCGGATACTGCTTTGCAACAACAGATGGATGTTGTAAACCGTAAAACTGGTGAGATGGAGGTGCTGCTGGAAACCAAGTTGGAACCGATTATAACCTCACTTAACCAACAAAAAGACGTAATCAAAGAACTGACTGAATCAGCCGAAAAGCGCCTTGCCGAGAACAAGCGTTTATCAGAATCATTACATAAAATGACTGAAATGCATTGACTTGGAAGGACGACAAAGGCGTAAGAATCTGCGTATTGTTGGGTTGAGTGAAGGCCGAGAGGGAAATCAAGACCCTCGAAAATTTGCTGCAAAACTTTTAAAAGATATTCTGAACTTGGACCAAGAACCTCTGCTGGGCCGAGCACACAGGGCATTGAGACGTACCCCTAGGAAGGATGCTCCCCCTAGACAGATGATTGTGAAGGTGGCTTACGATCATGTTTTTGAAGATATGATGAAGATAATAATCCGAAAGAAAAATCTCAAATATGAGGGAGATAACATCAGTATTTTTAGAGATTACCCTGCGGAAGTGGCCAAGAGAAGATCTTTATTTACAGAAACAAGAGGTATCCTGAGGAACATAAAGAATCTGAGATATGGCCTGATGTACCCGGCAACATTAAGGGTAACTTATGAAAATAAGGAGCACGCTTCACCAATACATACAGAAGCTCTTGAATTCGCTCGAGATATTCAGAAGAAATTGGAAGAGGAAGGAGAAGAGGAAGAAGAAGATGAAGATTAAGGACACTGAATATTATTGATCACCTACTTGATGAGACTGATTAACGATCACTTATCTAATGATACTGTCCATCTACAGAAAAGGAGGAGGATTTACATTGAAGGAGGATTCGCAGGGAAGGAGACGGAACAATGGACATGGACTCTATATTGGGGTCAAAGAGGGATGGATGGATTATTAATAAATATAGTTTTGTATTAATTACGCCTCAAAAATGTATGTTAGCTCTCCTAATATAGTGCTATGATACTAATTGTAATTGATATTAGTAGTATTATTAATCACTAAGTATATAAATTTAATACCCCGCCCCGACATATATAGCCCTTAGGGCAAAAACGGAGCTGGAATTATTAACATCTTTTTTTTTTTTCTAACGGAAGTCCGTAGATTAGTAGCCACGCTAGTGTGGCTTACACTAACACTAACTACACTAACTATAGTTGTAGTCACTTTTTTTTCCCCTTTTCACTTTATTAACATCACCTACTTTACTTATATTTTTTATTATTCTTTTTATATTATGTATTTTATTTCATATTATATACTATATGGATTTGAGTATGATTGGTATTATATAGTTAGTTTAAGGAGACGTGTGTATAAGATAATGTCACAGATATTAAATTTCATCGATCTGATGTCTGGGTATAGGATTGGGTTGGATGAGCTGAGACATCTACTCCATTGTAAACCACCTTAATAATAAAATGTATGATATAAACACTCAGATAGGGGGTGATGGAATCACCTTCTGTAGTTGGAATGTTAAGGGAATTAACGAACCAATTAAAAGAGGTAAGGTTTTAGCTCAATTAAATAGATTGAAATCTGATATTATTTTTCTCCAAGAGACACACCTTAAAAAAGACGTGCAGCATAGATTAACAGCAAAATGGATTTCCAAAGTATATCACTCTTCATTCACACATAAGTCCAGAGGGGTAGCAATAATCATTCGTAAAGGTATACCTTTTAAACAAAGCTCAATAATAGAAGATGTTGAGGGTAGATATATAATAATTACAGGTGAATTATATTCTAAAAAAGTAACCCTTATGAATATATATGGTCCTAATTTTGATAATCCACTATTCTTCAAGAAAATATTTAACAATATCCCTATATCCACTCAACATAATCTAATAATTGGAGGAGATTTTAATTGTACCTTAGATAATTATTTAGATAGATCATCAACGAAAAGGAAAACCACTTCTAAGTCAAGTACATTTATAAATTCTTTTATTAACACAGCAAACGTTAAGGATATCTGGAGAACAGATAACCCATCTGGTCGAGAATATTCATTTTTTTTTCAACTGTATTTGGAACCTATTCGCGGATAGACTATTTTTTAATAGACTCAAAACTAATTCCATTTACATATGATTCAAAATATCATAATATTATTATCTCGGATCATGCTCCATTAACATTTAAGATAAAATTAAAAGATATAATTATTAAAAACCTGTAAACTGGAGACTCAACCCCCAAATATTAAAGGATAGGGCTTGTTATGATTACTTGGTAAAACAGATTAAACTATTTTTTGAAACTAATGACAAAACTGGAATTTCACCATCATTGCTCTGGGATACATTTAAAGCATTTTATGCGTGGTGCGATAATATCAGCTCAAGCATATTTTAATAAAGAAAATCGAAAGACTCAACAAAAGTTGGAAAATGAAATAAAACTATTAGATATTGAAAATGCAATATCCCCTTCTAAGGGATTAAGTAATAAAATTGTATCATTAAAATACAAGCTAAATAAAATATACTCAAATCAGATTATTAAACTTTTTTCAACAGACTAAACAAGTACATTTTGAATTTGGGGACAAACCACAAAAATTACTGGCACGACAGCTTAGAAAATTAGATGAGGAGAAAATGATACATAAAATTAGATCTGATCAAGGAGAAATATTGACTTTACCAAAAGATATTAATGATACATTTTTACAATATTATCAAAATCTTTACTTATCTAAACTAGCAGGACAATCAGATGGAATGGAAACATTCCTACAGGAATGTCAGGTTAATAGTTTAGATCAGGAAGGTAGAGACTTGTTAAACGCTGATATATCAGTAAAAGATATTGAAGAATCAATTGGATCATTAAATAACGGAAAAAGCGGCAGGCCCTGATGGCTTAGGTGTTGAATTTTATAAGAAGTTTCATGATCTGATCTCTCCACGTTTACATACAATATATAAATATGCTTATGAACAAGGAAAGTTACCAGAATCATTAAACGAGTCTACAATTACACTTATCCCTAAAGCTGATAAAGATTTGGAGGACCCTGGATCATATAGAGCAATAGCTCTTTTAAATACAGATCAAAAAATACTAACTAAAATTTTATCTCGGAGGCTAAGTTTAGTGATTAATAAATTAATACATCATGACCAAACAGGTTTTATTCCAAAAACGCTATGCATCCTATAATCTGAGACGTCTATTCAATGTCATGTACTCAAAAAGAGTGAAATGATGCTGAACTAGCTGTCATATCCTTAGATGCTGAAAAAGCATTTGACCAGGTTGAATGGCCATATTTTATTTAAAATAATGCAGAAATTTCAACTGGGGGATATATTCTCCAAATGGGTAAAAATCATATACTCGAATCCAACTGCAAGAATATTAACAAATCAAATGTTATCAGCGAAATTTAAACTCTTTAGGGGTTGTAGACAAGGATGCCCGTTATCACCATTATTATTTGCTCTGGTAATAGAACCATTAGCTGAAAGGATTAGATCAGAACCAGAAATATATGGATATAATACCAAAACTACAACGAATAAAATATCTCTATACGCAGACGACATCTTTAATTTATATTACAAAACCGGAGATTAGTATTCCTAATCTATTTAATGTTATAACTAAGTTTAGTACATTTTCTGGGTATAGAATTAATTGGAATAAAAGTGAAATTATGCCTATAACTGGAATAAAATTAAATATATTAGAACAATTCCCACTTAAAAATAGTTACGGACAAACTCAAATATTTAGGAATTAATGTATCTAAATCGTATAACTGTCTATTTAAATATAATTACCCGCAATTATTAAATAAACTTAAGAAATATTTTTATATTGGAAAAACACTACCTATATCAATGATCGGTAGAATAAATGCTATAAAAATGATTTTTTTTACCACAATTGTTATATTTATTTCAAGCAATCCCCTTATATCTCCCTAAAATGTTTTTTAAAAAATATAGATACTTTGGTTAATAGTTTTATTTGGGACTATAAAAACCATCGAATAAGTAAAAAACATTTATGTAAATCTAAAATAAATGGTGGACTAGCACTACCAAATTTCCTATATTATTTCTGGGCAGTTCAGATTAAGAATATGAATTTTTGGTTGGTAAATTTAGATCATGAACCAAGCTGGCTAAAGATGGAAAAGGAAGACTGTTTGCCTTTTGATGTAGGTTCAATTCTTTTTGCACCAAGGGAAATACAAAAAAAAATGTATGGTAACAACCCTATAATTCATAGTTATAGACGTATTTGGAAACAAATAGTTAAGACCCTACATATGGATAATTTGTCACTTTGTTTGCCAATTTGAATAATCCTTTGTTTAAGCCCTCTGTATTGGACAAGGGGTTTAAACATTGGAATGATTTAGGAATTAAAAGGATAGAACACCTTTATAAGGAAGGAAAATTTCTCTCATTTCAAGAGTTACAGGATATCTATGGATTGCAGTCAAATAACATATTTAGGTATTTACAAATTAGAAATTATATTAAGTCAAATATGCAAGACTATAAAAATAGAAAACCAGGATTATTAGATGAATTGTTTAATAAACACCCAAATACAGAAAAATTAATAGCGTATATATATAATACTATTTTGGATAAGGAAATCCCAACTTCGGAAATATATCGACAAACATGGGAAAATGAAATGGGTTTATCTATAAACGAAGGAAATTTGGGAAGAAAGTCTACAATGTATACATCGTTGCTCATTAAAATGCTAGACATATATTGATACAATTTAAGGTATTACACAGATTACATTACTCAAAAAACGAAATTAAAATAGAATTTATTCTAACATTTCTCCTATTTGTGATAAATGTCAGAACTTGGAAGCTAATTTAACGCATAGTTTTGTAACATGTATAAAACTTAATTATTATTGGATAGAAATCTTTAGAGTTATTTCTGAAGTTCTTAAAATTAAACTAGACCCAGATCCAAAATTAATAATATTAGGAGTTCCGGATTCAAATCTAACATTAACAGTAAACCAAAGAAATTTCTTGGATTACTGTTTGATAATAGGGAAAAAAATAATATTGAAATTTTGGAAGGGAACATTATTCCCCACAATTAAAATGTGGACAGTGGAAATGTTGGAGACGTTGCATTTGGAAAGAATCAGATTTGTCCTAATGGACAAACTCGAACTCTTTGAACAGATATGGTCTCCATATACAGAATATTTGAAGGGGTAAGCTGTTCTTGGCATCACAGCTCAATGGATACCCGGCAGGATTAGATGAAAATAACTCTTTGTTTCTCTTTTTGATTTGTATACATGTCTCCATTAATATTGTATTTGAAATAGTTATTTACTATTAAAGATGTATAGTATAATCTCTCTCTTTTTCTATATAATACTTTATTTTAATTAAATATAAATAACAAGAATATATACATATACATACATATTTTTTCTCCTTTTTTCTTTTCCACTTTTTTTATAATCAAAATTATTATTTAATCACCACTTTTATTGATTAAAATCTATTCTTTTCTTTTTCTACTTTAAAAAAAAATAGAAGTTTATAAGTACTATTCGTAACATTCGTATACTTATTGAAATAAGTTGGTTGTGTATTGTAAAAGTTGTAATACCGTTGTTATGATGGATTCCTTTTAATAAAAATATTATTACGAAAATGCTCAAAAAAAGTTAAAACTGAAGCTGTACGAAAATTGTACAACTGTTATGTCGATCATTTTCTCTTTGTACAAATGCTTCTAATAAAAATAAATCAAAACAAATATAACTAAGCAGGAAATCACAGAGAGTTGTGGACGCAGCCCAGAACGTCACACGCACAAAACAACCCCCCTTCCATTGACTTCCACCTCACGCTGCCTGGGCAAGGCCAGCAGCACAATTGTGGACGAGTCTCACCCCAGTCACTCCCACTTCCCTCCTCTCCCATCGGGCAAGAGGTACAGAAGTGTGGAAACGACACACACCTCCAGATTCAGGGACAGTTTCTTCCCGGCTGTTATCAGGCAACTGAACCGTCTTCTCACCAACTAGAGAGAGGTCCAGACCTCCCATCTACTTCATAGGCTTCAGGCCTTGCGTGGGGTGAGGAGAGGGGCGACTAGGCCTTAGATCTCAGGCCTTTGGGTGGGGGGAGGGGGGGGGCGGCAGAGGAGAAGGGCGACTAGACTCCAGACTTCAAGCCTTGCATGTGGGGGTGAGAGGATCGCTGGTCGGCACGGAGGGCTGAAAGGCCTGTTTCTGTGCTGTATCTCTAAACTAAACTAAAGTAGTGTGTGAACGGGTGATCGCTGTTCAGTGCGGACTCGGTGTGCTGAAGGACCTGTTTCTGTGCTGTATCTCTGAATTAACTAGTGTGTGAACGGGCGATTGCTGGTTGGCGTAGGCTTGATGTGCTGAAGGGCCTGTTTCCGCGCTGTATTTCAAAACAAACACTTGGATCTGTGGTGAATTTGTGCAGATCTGTGGTGAATTTGACATGATCCTAGGCCTCAGGCTTCAGGCCATGCATGGGGGGAGGAGATGGGAAACTAGGCCTTAGGCTTCAGGCCTTGCATTTGGGTAGGAGAGGGGCGACAGGTGTTGTGAGGTAAATGAAATTACTACTTGTAATTTACTTAACTTTATTTAAGCTTTAAGCAACGTATTTCTTTAATACATTACTCAGAAACGTCTGGCAAACATGGCTGATTCTGCAGGCCTTTCCCGCCCGAAATACTTTGCACATGCGCACACTCCGGGAATGTCCTGTGCATGCGCACACTCTAGAAGAACCCCGCACATGCGCCCACTTCATTCTCCCCTCCCATTTATAAGTTGAGACGGTCAGGAGGTTTAATACATCTTGATGACCGTCGCAGAACTGAAGCTTCAGGAGGTAATGGCGTTTCAATAGCTGGTGGTAGATATATTGCTTGGTCATCAACTTCACTCATATTGTTATTTAGATTTACAATTTTAGAATTTCTTATAGAAGTTTCCATAGGGGATGCTGGAAGTGTTGGAGGAAATTCTCGATTAGTGTTATCAAGAAGTGACGGAGCTGATGGAGAAGACGGACATGGTGCAAGGTCACGAAGTGAGACAGTTGACTAGCGTCCATCCTGATACTTGATAGTTGCATAAGATGGGTTGACATCAGTCAGTTCAACTTCATCAACAAAAGGCTCGTTCTTGTTTGATTGGACATAACGACAAAGCAACACGGTCCCTGGGCTAGTCAACCATGATGGCAGAGAAGTATCACTAGAAGAAAGCCGTTTGAAGTTAAAGAACCGCTCATGTGGAGTAATATTGGTAGCAGTTGACAGTAGAGATCTGATGGAGTGTAATGCATCTGGTAGAACACATTCCCAATGCTGATCTGGTATGTCATTTGACTTTAAAGCCAGTTTCACTGCTTTCCAAATGATTCCGTTATACCTCTCAACCTGACCATTTCCAATAATTCAGAGTCTTTTCCTATGTCTCTCCAAGGGGTCCTTAACCACGACAACTTGTGCCCTCCAAGGGAAGAGCTGGGTTCTATGATACCTTCTCGTAAAAGATTAGTTACTTCTGTGTTGATAAAGTTCCTATCATCTTTACTAAAGTGTCTTGATTTTGTAGCAATTGGCTTGCACTTGGAGGATAAATTAGTGAATAATGAAGGACATTCAACAGATATTTAGTATATGAAGCTAGTGCTTCCAATTCTTTGCAGCAGCAGGTGAGTTGGGATCCAGATCCAAGCGTTGGCGTTTCAATAGTTTCTCCATCCCAAGTCGGACAGTTTGACTTGTAAGATAAGTTGCTTAAATTGTTGTGAGGTAAATGAAACTTTCACTACTTTTTAATTTACTTAACTTTATTTAAGCTTTAAGCAACTTATTTCTTTAATACATTACTCAGAAACGTCTGGCAAACATGGCTGATTCCTCAGGCCTTTCCCGCCCGAAATACTTTGCACATGCGCACACTCCGGGAATGTCCTGCGCATGCGCACACTCTAGAAGAACCCCGCACATGCGCACTTGCGCCCACTTCAACAGGCCTCTGGTTTCAGCCCTTGCGTGTGGCGGAGAGGGCGACTTGGCAATAGGCCTCAGGCTTCAGGCCTTACGTGTGGGAAGGAAGGGGGAGAAGGCGGAGGTGAGGAGGCAGATGTAGGTGGCCCTGAACTGTCGGTGCAGAGAGACATAGAGGATAGGGTTGATGCAACTATTGAACCAGGTCAGGTTCCCGACTACCATGTGCAGTAAGGCCGGAGCCCGTTTGTTCCTGTCAGCTGCGTGAAGGATGGAGAAGGGGAGGTAGCACGAGATGTAGACCAGGAACATGGAGAAACACATACATTATCTTTAATTAAGCTTTATCTTGCACTAAACAATTATTCCCTTTATCCTGTATCTGAACACTGTGGGCGGCTCAATTGTAATCATGAACAATCTTTCCACTGACTGGATGGCACGCAACAAATAACTTTTAGTGTGCGGGGATCGCTGGTCGGCACGGACTCGGTGGGCCGAAGGGCCTGTTTCCGTGCTGTATCTCCGTATGTAATTGATATGGGAGAGGGGAGAGAGGAGAGTGTGGAGGGGAGAGGAGAGAGAGGGTGATGGAGAGAGGGGGAGGGGATAGGGGAGGGGATTCGTTGAGGCAGCTATCATGTTCTCCTCCTCCCCCTCTTCCCTCCACCTTCCCCCCCTCTCCCCTCTCTCCCCCTCGCTTCCCCTCTCCTCCCTCCCTCTCTCCCTTTCCCCATTCCCTCTCTCTCCTCCCTCTTCCTCTCCTCTCATCTCTCCACGTTTCTCTCACTTCCATACTTTCATCTCCTCTTCCTTCCCCCCTCCTCACTCTCCCTCTCTTCCCCATCCATCTATCCACTCCCTCTCCTCATCCCTCTATATTTCTCTCACTTCCGCATCTTACCTCCTTCTCTTCCCTCTCTCCCCTCGCTCCTCTCTAGGCCCATAGGCTTCAGGCTTCAGGCCTTGTGTGGGGGGAGGAGAGGGACAAAAGGCCTTAGGTTCAGGCCTTGCCTGTGGGGAGAAGAGGGGCAACTAGGCCGTAGCACTCAGGCCTTGCTTGTGGGGAGGAGAGGTGATTAGGCCTTAGGCCTCAGGCCTTGGGGGGGCAGAGGAGAACGGCGACTAGGCCCCAGACTTCAAGCCTTGCATGTGGGCTTGTCGGCACGGACTCGTTGGGCCGAAGGGCCTGTTTCTGTGCTGTATCTCTAAACTAAACTAAACTAGTGTATGAACAGGTGATCGCTGTTCAGTGCAGACTCGGAGTGCTGAATGACCTGTTTCTGTGCTGTATCTCTGAATTAAGTAGTCTGTGAACGGGCGATCGCTGTTTGGCGTGGACTCGGTGGGCCGAGGGGCCTGTTCCCGCGCTGTATTTCAAAACAGACACTTGGATCTGTGGTGAATTTGTGCAGATCTTTAATCAAATATAACTAAACAAGAAATCGCAGAGAGTTGTGGACGCAGGACAGATGATCACATACACAAACCAACCGCGCTTCCATCGCATCCATCTACACCTCACGCTGCCTCGGCAAGGCCAGCAGCATAATCGCGAACCAGTCTCACCTCCAGTCACTCCCTCTTCTCCCCTCTCCCATCGGGCAAGAGGTACAGAAGTGTGGAAATGAAAGCACACCTCCAGATTCAGGGACCATTCCTTCCCGGCTGTTATCAGGCAACTGAAGGTCCTCTCACCAACAGGAGAGCGGTCCTGACCTCCCATCCACCTCATTGGAGACCCTCGGAATATCTTTAATCGGGCTTTACTTTGCACTAAACGTTATTCCCTTTATCATCTATCTGTACACTGTGGACGGCTCGATTGTGATCATGTACAGTCTTTCTGTTCACTAGGCCCTAGGCCTCAGGCCTCACTTGTTGGGAGGAAAGGGGCGATGAGGAAGGAGCGGGACGTGTTGGGAGGAGAGGAGTGACTAGGCCCCAGGCTTCAGGCCTTGCGTGTGGAGAGAGGGAAACTAGGCCTTAAGCCTTGGGTGTGGGGAGGAGAGGGGCGACTTGGCCCTAGGCTCCAGGCTTCAGGCTTTGCATGTGTGGCAGAGAGGGGTGACTTGGTCCTAGGCCTCAGGCTTCAGGCCTTATATGTGGGGAGGAGAGGGGAAACTAGGCCTTAGGCTTCAGGCCTTGCATTTGGGTAGGAGATGGGCGACAGGCCTCTGGTTTCAGGCCTTGCGTGTGGCAGAGAGGGCGACTTGGCACTAGGCCTCAGGCTTCAGGCCTTACGTCTGGGAAGGAAGGGGGAGAAGGCGGAGGTGAGGAGGCGGATGTAGGTGGCCCTGAACTGTCGGTGCAGAGAGACATAGAGGATAGGGTTGATGCAACTATTGAACCAGGTCAGGTTCCCGACTACCATGTGCAGTAAGGCCGGAGCCCGTTTGTTCCTGTCAGCTGCGTGAAGGATGCAGAAGGGGAGGTAGCATGAGATGTAGACCAGGAACATGGAGAAACACATCCATGTAACACGACGGAACTCCGCGTCACCTCCAGAACACGGCCCGTCACCCTTGGCAACACGCTGGGCCTGCGGGGAGGCAGAAACCTCTACTATCATGGACTGGAACATGGGAGGAGAGAGAGGAAGGCAGGGAGAGGGAGGTAGGGAAGAGAGAGAGAGAAAGAGAGAAAGAGGGAGGGGAGAGAAAAAGGGGGAGAGAGAGAGAAAGAGGGAGGAGAGAGAGAAATGGAGGAAGAGAGGGTGGGAGAGGAGGAGAATGGGAGGGGGGAGAGAGACAAAGGTAGAGAAAGAGGGGGAGAGAAAAAGAGAGGGGGCAGGGGGAAAGGGGAGAGAGTGAAGGAGAGGGAGCGGGGGGGGAAATGAAAGGGGCGAAAGAGGGAGGGAGAAATGGAGGGAGAAGGAACGGGGAAGAGACAGGGAGGGAGGGAGAGGGAGAAAAAAGAGGGGAAGAAAGAAGGAAGAGAAAGTGGGAGGGAGGGGGAGAGGGAAGGAGGGAGAGAAAGAGAGGGGAGAAAGCGAGGTGGGAAAAGGGGGAAGAGAGGGGGAAAATAAATGGAGGTGAAAGAGAAGGGAAGGGAATGAGAAAGAGGGGAAGACAAAGGAAGAGAAGGAGAGAGTGGGGGAGAGGGAAGAGGGAGCGAGGGAAGAGGGAGCGAGGGAGGGAGAAGGGGAAGGCAGGGGAGAGAGAGTGAGGTGGAGTGTGAATGGGTAGGGAAGAGGGAGGGGGGAGAGGTTAGTGGGAAAATAAGGAGGTAAGAGGGGAGGGAGGGAAGAGGAAGAGGGGAAGAAAACGAGAAAGGGAGAAGAGCGCAAGTGGGAGACAAAGGGGAGAGCGAGGGAAGGGGAGAGGAGAGTGAATGAGGGGGAGAGAGAGGGAGGGGGAGTGAGAGAGGGAGGGAGAGGAGGGAGAGAGGGGAGAATGAGAGGGGGGAAAGAGGGGGAGGGGAGAGAAAGGGGAAGAGAGAGGGCGAGAGAGAGAGACATAGTTAGTGATACAGTGTGGAAACAGGCGCTTCAGCCCAACTTCTTCATACCGTCCAACATGTCCCATCTACACTAATCCCACCTGCCTGCGTTTGGCCCATATCCCTCTAAACCTGTCCTATCATGTATCTGTCCTAGTGTTTCTTAACCATTGTGATCGTCCCAGCCTCAACCACCTCCTCTGGCAGCTCGTTCCATATACCTAGCCCTCTGTATGGAAAAGTTGCTCCTCAGATTGGTATTAAATCTTTCCCCCCTCACCTTAAACTCTGGTCCTCTGGTCCTCGATTCCCCTACTCTGTACTTTGTGCTTTTCCCCGATCTATTCATCTCATGATTTTATACACATCTATAAGATTACCCCTCATCCTCCTGTGCTCCAAGGAATAGAGTCCCAGCCTGCTCAACCTTTCCCTGTAGCTCAAGCCCCTCGAGTCCCGGCAACATCCTCGTAAATCTTCTCCACGCCCTTTCCAGCTTGACGACATATCTCCTATAACACGGTGCCCAGAACTGAACACAATACTCTAAATGTGGCCTCACCAACGTCTTGTACGACTGCAACGTGACCTCTCAACTTCTACACTGAATACTCCTGACTGATGAAGGCCAATGTGCCAAAAGCCTTCTTTACCACCCTGTCTACCTGTGACGCCAGGGAACTGTGTACCTGCACTCCTAGATCCCTCTTCTCCACAACACTCCCTGTCTACATGCAACGCTATTTTAAGGGAATTATGTACCTTTTCTGCAATTTTCTTGTCTCTGCTGTTTGAAGCCTCTGCAGACACGCACAGGGCCTTTTCCCGTTGGTTCTGGGCCTGGATTTGTTCAGTTGGGCCGTGTGTCTGGTCTGGTTGGGCCTTTTCCCCTTCTGCACCGTTCAAAGCCTCTTCCCACTGGATGTGGGCCTGGCCTGCCTCTGTTTCCCCTCGATCCTGCTGCGCTTGGCCCGTATCCTCCTTCCTATGCATCTGGGCCTTCTGCCAGTAGACTAAGGCCTGTTTCTGCTGGGCTGAGACCTGCTTCTCACGCTCCCCCAAGGCCTGGCCTTCTGCCGGGCCCAGACTCACCTCCTCGGTGACCTGAGAGGAGGCTAGGCCACTGTCAGAGGCTGGAGCACGGGGAAAATGCGCGTGGACCTTCTTCCCCGCTCCCGCAGGGCCTCGGTGGGCCTGCAAGGCCTTGGACACGGCCTGGAGCCTCCGGTGGATGAGGTAGTAGAACAGGCCGATGGATCCGAGGCCCACCACGAAGATGGTGGAGGTTATACCCGTTGTTAGGCGTCGACCTCGTCTTCTCTCCAGGCTACACGTACACACGGGTGGCACGAACACAAAATAGTCCCACAGAGGGCCAAAGAGGGCCAGGCCTCCAATCCAGGGCAGAGCCAGGAGACAGGGGAGGCCCCCACGCGAAGACAGACGTTGGAAAAGCCTGGGCCGCGAGATTATGAGGTAGCGGCTCGCTGCAAGGATGGCCAGGTTAAAAATGGAGGTCGCATTTGCCACAAAGATTAAAAGGCCGACAACTTGGCAGGCTGTTGGGCCAAGTGGCCAGGAGAAGAGCAGGAAGGTTGCCGAAGTGATTGGCTGCAGGCCTCCACAGTAGAGGACGTCAGAAACGGCCAGGTTGAGCACCAAGTAGTTGAAACGTGAACGGAGACGAGGTTCGGAAATAAAGGCCAAAATGGTCATGAAATTCCCAAAAGTTCCCAAAACAGAAACAAAAATTCCCAACGTGGCCCCCACAAAGCGATAGCCCCGCACCGCGGGATCACAGGAGGTGTTAGAAAGCGTAAAATTCACCTCCATTTGCCCAGAGGTTGAAGTTAGAGAATGCACAGAGAGAGAGAGAACTTTGTCTCGCCTGACTCTACAACTGCAGGGTTTTATAGAGAAGTAGGAGGGGAAGTAGGGACTTCCTCTTCTCTGGGGAGAGGAGGGAAGGAAAGCGATGGAGAAACAGAAGTTTTAGAGACAGAGATGGAGAAATAAATAGAGAATAACAGGAAATAGACAATAGGTGCAGGAGTTGGCCATTCGGCCCTTCGTGCCAGCACCGCCATTCAATATGATCATGGCTGATCATCCACAATCAGTACCACGTTCCTGCCTTGTCCCCATGTCCCCTGACTCCTCTATCTCTATCTAACTCTCTCTTGAAAGCATCCAGAGAATCGGCCTCCACTGCCTTCTGAGGCATGTAATTCTACAGATTCACAACTCTCTGGGTGGAAAAGTTTTTCCTCATCTCCGTTCTAAATGGCCGACCTCTTATTCTTAAACTGTGGCCTCTGGTTCTGGACACCCCCAACATCGGAAACATGTTTCCTGCCTCCAGCGTGTCCAATCCCTTAATAATCTTATATGTTTCAATAAGATCCCCTCTCATCCTTCTAAACTCCAGATTATAGAAGCCCAGTAGAGGGGAGGCAGACAGAGAGAGGTGAAAATGAGAGAGGGGAGGGAGAGAGAGGGCGATAGAGAGAGGAGGGAGAGAGAGGACAGCGTGTACTCGATGGGCTGAAGGGTGTGTTTCCGCTCTGTATCTCTAAACGAAACTAGTGTGCGGGGATCGCTGGTCAGCGTGGACTCGATGGGCTGAAGGGCCTGTTTCTGCGCTGCATCCCTAAACGGAACACACTCACGCAGAAGTTCCCTCCGCACTGCCCATCCCTCACACGCTTCCTCTGTCTCTCTCTTTATCTCTCTCTGTCTCGCTGTCTGTCTGTCTATCTCTCTCATAAATATTCCCTGCACCCTTTCCAGCTTCATAACATCTTGCCTCTAACATAGTGCTCAGAACTGAACACAATACTCTAAATGTGGCCTCACCAACGTCCTGTACAACTGCAACATGACCTTCCAACTTCTACACTCCATACTCTGACTAATGAAGGCCAATGTGCCAAAAACATTTTGACAACTCTCTCTACCTGTGACACCACTTTCAGGGAACGGTGTACCAGTGCTCCGAGATCCCTCTGCTCCACAACTTCATTCAGAGATCTCCCCTCTATAAGATCATCCCTCATCCTCCTGTGCTCCAAGGAATAGAGTTCCAGCCTGCCCCAACCTATCCCTGTAGCTCTGGCCCCTCGAGTCCTGGCAACATCCTTGTAACTCTCTTCCGCAATCTTCGAAGCGTCACCTGTCCATTTCACTCACCAACTAGAGAGCGGTCCTGACCTCCCATCTACCTCAATGGAGACCCTCGGACTATCTTTAATCGGGCTTTACCTTGGACTAAACGTTATTCCCTTTATCCTGTATCTGTACATTGTGGATGGCTCGATTGTAATCATGTACAGTCTTTCCGCTGACTGGATAGCACGCAACAAAAATGCTTTTAACTGTACCTCGGTACACGTAACAATAATCTGAACTAAAGATGCTGCCTGACCCGCTGCGTTACTCCAGCACTTTATGGGCGACAAGGTGGCGCAGCGGTAGAGTTGCTGCCTCACAGCACTAGAGACCCGGGTGCTGTTGTACGCAGTTTGTACGTTCTACCTGGGACCTGTGTGGGTTTTCTCCGGGTGCTCCGGTTTCCTCCTACACTTCAAAGACGTGCGGATTTGGAGGGTAATTGGCCCCAGTAAAGATTGTAAATTGTCCCTAGTGTGTGTAGGATAGTGTTAGTATGTGAGGATCGCTGGTTGGCACGCACTTGGTGGGCCGAAGGGCCTGTTTCCTCACTGTATCTCTAAACTAAACTATTGTGTGAACGGGCGAACGCTGGTCGGCGTAGACTCGGTTGGCCGAAGGGCCTCTTTCAAAGCAGACACTTAGATCTGTGGTGAATTTATGTTGATTTTTAATCACAGAGCGTCGTGGACGCAGTCCAGACCGTCACAGGCAGCATAATCACAGACCAGTCTCACCCCCTCTTCCCCCCTCTCCCATCGGGCAAGAGGTACAGAAGTGTGGAAATGAACGCACACCTCCAGATTCAGGGACAGTTTCTTCTCGACTGTTATCAGGCAACTGAACCGTCCTCTCACCAACTAGAGAGCGGTCCTGACCTCCCATCCACCTCATTGGAGACCCTCGGACTATCTTTAATTAAGCTTTATCTTGCACTAAACATTATTCCCTTTATCCTGTATCTGAACACTGTGGGCGGCTTAATTGTAATCATGAACAATCTTTCCTCTGACTGGATGGCACGCAACAAATAGCTTTTAGTGTGCGGGGATCGCTGGTCGGCACGGACACGGTGGGCCGAAGGGCCTGTTTCCGTGCTGTATCTCCGTATGTAATTGATATGGGAGAGGGGAGAGAGGAGAGTGTGGAGGGGAGAGGAGAGAGAGGGTGATGGAGAGACGGAGAGAGGGAGGGAGAGGGGATAGGGGAGGGGATTCGTTGAGGCAGCTATCAGGTTCTCCTCCTCCCCCTCTTCCCTCCCCCTCTTCCCCCCCCCTCTCCCCCTCTCCCCCTCTCTCCCCCCTCGCTTCCCCTCTCTTCTCCCTCCCTCTCTCCCCTTTCCCCATTCCCTCTCTCTCCTCCCTCTTCCTCTCCTCTCATCCCTCCACCTTTCTCTCACTTCCATACTTTCATCTCCTCTTCCTTCCCCCCTCCTCACTCTCCCTCTCTTCCCCATCCATCTATCCACTCCCTCTCCTCATCCCTCTATATTTCTCTCACTTCCGCATCTTACCTCCTTCTCTTCCCTCTCTCCCCTCGCTCCTCTCTAGGCCCATAGGCTTCAGGCTTCAGGCCTTGTGTGGGGGGAGGAGAGGGACAAATAGGCCTTAGGTTCAGGCCTTGCCTGTGGAGAGAGGAGGGGCAACTAGGCCTTAGCACTCAGGCCTTGCTTGTGGGAAGGAGAGGGGTGTGTGGGGAGGAGAGGGGTGACTAGGCCTCAGGCCTCAGGCCTTGGGGGGGCAGAGGAGAACGGCGACTAGGCCCCAGACTTCAAGCCTTGCATGTGGGCTTGTCGGCACGGACTCGTTGGGCCGAAGGGCCAGTTTCTGTGCTGTATCTCTAAACTAAACTAAACTTGTGTGTGAACGGGTGATCGCTGTTTGGCGTGGACTCGGTGGGCCGAAGGGCCTGTTCACGCGCTGTATTTCAAAACAGACACTTGGATCTGTGGTGAATTTGTGCAGATCTTTAATCAAATATAACTAAACAAGAAATCACAGAGAGTTGTGGACGCAGGACAGACCATCACATACACAAACCAACCGCGCTTCCATCGCATCCATCTACACCTCACGCTGCCACGGCAAGGCCAGCAGCATAATCGCGGACCAGTCTCACCTCCAGTCACTCCCTCTTCTCCCCTCTCCCATTGGGCAAGAGGTACAGAAGTGTGGAAATGAAAGCACACCTCCAGATTCAGGGACCATTCCTTCCCGGCTGTTATCATGCAACTGAAGGTCCTCTCACCAACTAGAGAGCGGTCCTGACCTCCCATCCACCTCATTGGAGACCCTCGGAATATCTTTAATCGGGCTTTACTTTGCACTAAACGTTATTCCCTTTATCATCTATCTATACACTGTGGACGGCTCAATTGTAATCATGTACAGTCTTTCTGCTCACTAGGCCCTAGGCCTCAGGCCTTGCTTGTGGGGTCGAAAGGGGCAATGAGGGAGGAGAGGGGTGTGTTGGGAGGAGAGGGGCGACTAGGTCCCAGGCTTCAGGCCTTGCGTGTGGGGAAAGGAGAACAAGGCCTTAGGCCTTGGGTGTGGGGAGATGGGTAATTTGGCCCTGGGCTCCAGGCTTCAGGCCTAGCATGTGTGGCAGAGAGGAGTAACTTTGTCCTAGGCCTCAGGCTTCAGGCCTTGGGTGTGGGGAGAAGAGGGGCGACTAGGCCTCAGGCGTCAGGTCTTGCATGTGGGGAGGAGAGGGGTGGCAGGCCTCTGGCTTCAGGCCTTGCGTGTGTAGCAGAGAAGGGTGACTTGGCACTAGGCCTCAGGCTTCAGGCCTTGCATGGGGGAAGGAAGGGGGAGAAGGCGGAGGTGACGAGGCGGATGTTGGTGGCCCTGAACTGTTGGTGCAGAGAGATGTAGAGGACAGGGTTGAGGCAACTTTGCCCTCGGACTCAGGCTTCAGGCCTTGGGTGTGGGGAGGAGAGGGACAGAGGGAGGGGAGAGAGATGGGGAGTGGAGGGAGGGGGAGGTTGGAAAGAGATGGAAGTGAAAAAGACAGGGAAAAGAGAGCGAGAGGTGGAGAGTGAATGGGTGGGGAAGAGGGAGGGGAAAGAAATGGAGGGGGAGAGAGAGCGATAGAGGGAAAGGGGAGGAGAAAGAGAGGACAGAAGGATGAGAGGGAGGGGGAGAGGTTAGAGGGAAAATAGGATGATAAGAGGGGAGGGAGGGAGAGAGGAAGAGGGGGTAGGCCTCAGGCTTGTGGGGACGAAAGGGGCAATGAGGGAGGAGAGGGGCGTGTTGGGAGGAGAGGGGCGACTAGGCCCCAGGCTTCAGGCCTTGCATGTGGGGAGAGGAGAACAAGGCCCTAGGCCTTAGGCCTTGGTTGTGGGGAGGAGAGGGGTGACTTGGCCCTAGGCTCCAGGCTTCAGGCCCTGCATGTGTGGCGGAGAGGAGCAACTTTGTCCTAGGCCTCAGGCTTCAGGGTGTGGGGAGGAGAGGGGCAACTAGGCCTCAGGCCGCAGGCCTTGCAAGTGGGGAGGAGAGGGGCGGCAGGCCTTTGGCTTCAGGCATTGAGTGTGTGGGGAAGGGCGACTTGACACTAGGCCTCAGGCTTCAGACATGTGGAAAGGAAGGGGGAGCAGGCGGAGATGAGGAGGCGGATGTAGGTGGCCCTGAACTGTCGGTGCAGAGAGACGTAGAGGACAGGGTTGACATACCTGCCAACCATTCCGATTTGGGCGGAATTCTTCCGATTTTTCCATCCCAATTCCGAATTCCGATTTTTTTCCTCAATATTCCGAAAAAAATTGGAATTCGGAATTGGGATGGAAGCGTGCATGCGACCCATGGCGGCGGCGGCGGCGAGGAGACAGCGAGAGAGCGCACCGCGCCTGCGCCGCTTATGGGGGCACGCATGGGTGTACGTCAGCACGCAGCCGCATGACCCCGCCCCGCCACGGTGGCGTTCGGCGTCACTTGCCCCCCACCCGCACTGAGGTCACTTTCCCGCCCTCACTGACGTCACGTACCCCGCCCCTTACTGACGTCACGTGCCCCGTCCCTTACTGACGTCACGTGCCCCGCCCTCACTGACGTCAGACTAATAGGATTCCGATTTTTCATTCTCACAAGTTGGCAGGTATGGGTTGAGGCAACTTTGTCCTAGGCCTCAGGCTTCAGGCCTTGGGTGTGGGGAGGAGAGGGACAGAAGGGTAGGTAGCACGAGACGTAGACCAGGAGCATGGAGAAACACATCCATGTAACACGACGGAACTCCGTGTCACCTCCAGAGCACGCCCCGACACCCGTGGCAACACGCCGGGCCTGCGGGGAGGCCGAAGTATCTACTACCATGGACTGGAACATGGGGGGAGAGAGAGGAAGGCAGGGAGAGGGAGTTAGGGGAGACAGAAAGAGAGAAAGAGGGATGGTGAGAAAAAGGGGGAGAGAGCGAGAAAGAGGGAGGGGAGAGAGAAATTAGGGGAGAGAGAAAGAGGGAGGGAACAGAGAAATGGGGGGAGAAAGGGAGGTAGTGGAAAGAGGAAGAGAATGGGAGGATGGAGTAGAGAGAAAGATAGAGAAAGAGGGGGGGGGGAAAGAGAGAGGGCGGGGGAAAGGGGAGAGAGAGGGGGAGAGAGAGATGGAGAGTGGAGGGAGAGTTGAGGGAGGGGAAAGAGAATTAAAGTGGGAGAAATAGAGAGAGGGAAATGGAGGAGAGAGAAAGGGGGAAAGACAGAAGGAGGGAGAGTTGGAGAAAGAGAGGGGAAGAAAGAAGGAAGAGAAAGTGGGAGGGAGGGGGAAAGGGAAGGAGGGGAAAGAGAGGGGAGAGAGAGATGGAAAAGAGGGGGAATAGAGGGGGAAATAAATGGAGGCAAAAGAGAAAGGAGGGTAATGAGAGAGCGGGGAAGACAAAGGAAGAGGAGGAGAGAGTGGGGGAGGGAAGAGGTAGAAAGTGAGAGGGCGAGGGAGGGGAGAGAGAGGGGGAGTGGAGGGAGGGGAGAGAGGGGAGAGAAGGGAGAGTTGAAGGAGGGGGGAGGTTGGAAAGAAATGGAAGTGAAAAAGAGAGAGGGAAAGAGAGGGGGAGAGGGGGAGAGTGAATGGGTGGGGAAGAAGGAGGGGAAAGAAATGGGAGGGGAAGAGAGAGGGATAGAGGGAAAGGGGAAGAGAAAGAGAGGGCAGAAGGAGAGAGGGAGGTGGAAGAGGTTAGAAAATAAGGTAAGGGGAGGGAGGGAGATAGGAAGAGGATAAGAAAGAGAGAGAAAGGGAGGAGAGGGGGAGAGAGAGGGAAGGGGAGAGGGGGAGAGGGAGGGAGAGAGAGGGAGGGAGAGAAGGGAGTGTAAGAGAGGGACAGAGAGGGAGGGTGAGATGGGAGTTAGAGGGGGGGTAGAAAGGGGGAGTGAGAGGGCGACTTGGTCCTAGGCCTCCGGCTTCAGGCCTTGCGTGTGGGGAGGAGAAGGGCGACTAGGCCTCAGGCTTCAGGCCTTGTGTGTGCGGCAGAGAGGGGCGATTTGGCACTAGGCCTCAGGATTCAGGCTTCGCTTGTGGGAAGGAAGGGGGAGAAAGTGGAGGTGAGGAGGCGGATGTAGGTGACCCTGAACTATCGGTGCAGAGAGATGTAGAAGATAGGGTTGATGCAACTATTGAACCAGGTCAGGTTCCCAACCACCATGTGCAGTAAGGCCGGAGCCCGTTTCTTCTTGTCGGTATCGTGGAGGACGCAGAAGGGGAGGTAGCACGAGATGTAGACCAGGAACAAGGAGAAACACATCCATGTAACACGACGGAACTCCCCGTCACCTCCAGAACACGCCCCGTCATCCTTGGCAACACGCCGGGCCTGCGGGGCAGCAAAAGCCTCTACTACCATGGACTGGAACATGGGGGTGGGAGAGAGAGGAAGACAGGGAGAGGGAGGTAGGGGAGAGAGAGAGAAAGAGAGAGCGAGGGGAGAGAAAAAGGGGAAGAGAAAGAGAAAGAGGGAGGGGAGAAATGGGGCGAGAGAGGGAGGGAGAGGAGAGAGGAGGAGAATGGAAAGGGAGAGAGAGAAAGATAGAGAAAGAGGGGAGAGAGAAAGAGAGGGGGAGAAAGAGGGATGGAGGGAAGAGAGAAAGTGAGAGAGAAAGATGGAGGAGAGAGACAGGGAAAGTGGGAGGGGGTAGAGAGGGGAGAAAGAGAGTGGGCAGGGGAAAGGGGGGGAAGGGGAGAGAGGGAGAGAGAGGGAGTGTGGAGGGAAAGTGGAGGGAGAGCGGGGAAGAGAATGAAAGCGGGAGTTGGAGAAAGAGAGGGGGAAGAAAGAAGGAAGAGAAAGAGAGGGAGGGGGAGAGGGAAGGAGGGATTAAGAGAGATGGGAAAAGAGGGGGGAAGAGAGGGAGGAAAATAAATGGAGGCAAAAAAAGAAGGGAGGGGAATGAGAGAGAGGGGAGAGAGAGGGAGAGAAGGGAGTGTGAGAGAGGAACAGAGAGAGGGAGGGTGAGATGGGAGTTAGAGGGAGGTAGAGAGGGGGAGTGAGAGGGCGACTAGGTCCTAGGCCTCCGGCTTCAGGCCTTGCGTGTGGGGAGTAGAGGGGCCACTAGGCCTCAGGCTTCAGGCCTTGCGTGTGTGGCGGAGAGGGGCGACTTGGCATTAGGCCTCAGGCTTCAGGCTTTGCGTGTGGGAAGGAAGGGGGAGAAAGCGGAGGTGAGGAGGCGGATGTAGGTGGCCCTGAACTGTCGGTGCAGAGAGACGTAGAGGATAGGGTTGATGCAACTATTGAACCAGGTCAGGTTCCCGACCACCATGTGCAGTAAGGCCGGAGCCCGTTTCTTCTTGTCAGCTGCGTGGAGGACGCAGAAGGGGAGGTAGCACGAAATGTAGACCAGGAACATGGAGAAACACATCCATGTAACACGACGGAACTCCCCGTCACCTCCAGAACTCGCTCCGTCACCCTTGGCGACACGCCGGGCCTGCGGGGCGGCTGAAGCCTCTACTACCACGGACTGGAACATGGGGGGGGGGAGAGGAAGGCAGGGAGAGGGAGGTAGGGGAGAGAGAGAAAGAGAGAAAGAGAGAGGGGAGAGAAAAAGGGGGAGAGAAGGAGAGAGAGGGAGGGGAGAGAGAATGGGGGGAGGAGTGAGGGAGAGGAGAGAGAGGAGAATGGGGGGGAGAGAGAGAAAGATAGAGAAAGAGGGGAGAGAGAAAGAGAGGGGGAGAAAGAGGATGGAGGGAAAAGAAAAAAGTGAGAGAAAGATGGAGGAGAGAGACAGGAGAGTGGGAGGGGAGAGAGGGGGAGAAAGAGAGAGGGCAGGGGGAAAGGGAGAGAGGGAGAGAGAGAGAGTGGAGGGAGAGGGGGAAGAGAATGAAAGTGAGAGTGGGAGAAAAGAGAGGGGAAGAAAGAAGGAAGAGAAAGGGAGAAAGGGAGAGGGGAAGAAAGAAGGAGAGAAAGGGAGGGAGGGGGGAGGGAAGGAGGGATTAAGAGAGGTGGGAAAAGAGGGGGGAAGAGAGGGGGGAAATAAACGGAGGCAAAAGAGAAGGGAGGGGAATGAGAGAGGGGAAGACATAGGAAGATGAGCAGGGAGTGGGGGAGAGGGAAGTGGGAGTGACGGGAGCCCCCCCTAGGAGAGATGGGAAAAAGTGAGAGGGAGAGAAAGGGGGAGGGTGGGGAGAGATAGTGGGAGTGGAGGGAGGGGGAGTTGGAAAGAAATTGGGAAGTGAAAAAGAGAGGGAAGGAGAGTGAAAGGTGGAGAGTGAATGGGTGGGGAAGAGGGAGGGGGAAGAAATGGAGTGGAAGAGAGAGGGGATAGAGGGAAAGGGGAAGAGAAAGAGAGGACAGAAGGAGAGAGGGGAGGGAAAAGAGGTTATAGGGAAAATAAGGTGGTAAGAGGGGAGGGGAGAGAGGAAGAGGGGAAGAAAGAGAGAGAAATGGAGGAGAGCACAAGTGGGAGAGAAAGGGGAGAGAGGAAGGGGAGAGGGGGAAGGGGAGGAGAAAAAGGGAAGGGGAGAGGAGAGTGAGAGTGGGAGAGAGAGGGAGGGGGAGAAAGAAGGGGGAGAGAAGGGAGAGGGGCAGAGAGAAGGAGGGGGAGTGAGGGAGGGAGAGGGGGTAGCGAGAGTGAGGTAGAGAGGGGAGAATGCGAGGGGGAAAGAGGGGATGGGGAGAAAAAGAACGAGAGGGAAGGAGAGAAAGAGAGGAAGACAGAAAGAGGGAGGAAGGAAGGGGGAACAAGAGAGGTGACAGAGAGAGAGGGATGGGAAGAGAAAGGGAGAGAGAGGGGGAAGAGCAAGGTGTAGAGAAAGTGGATGAGGGAGGGGGAGACAGAAAGACATAGTGCCCCCTCGCGGAGTGATCCAGTCCTTGTGGAAACAGGCCCTTCGGTTTACCTCATCCCAACTCTTGTTCATACAAAAATAAAAAACTAATGCTATGGCACCATATGGCCCCCGGGCCCAACTCTAAACCTGTGCTCAGGCCCCACCCCATCCATGTACCTGTCCTAGTGTTTCTTAATCATTGTGATTGTCCCAGCCTCAACTACCTTCTCTGGCAGCTCGTTCCATATAACCAGCCCACTGTATGGAAAAGTTGCCCCTCAGATTTGTATTAATTCTTTCCCCCCTCACCTTAAACTAATGTCCTCTGGTCCTCGATTCCCCAACTCTGGGCAAGAGACTCGATCTATTCATCTCATGATGTTTACACCTCTATAAGATTACCCCTCATCCTTCTGCGCTGCAAGGAATAGAGACCCAGCCTGCTCAACATCTCCCTGCAGCTCAAGCCCCTCGAGTCCCGGCAACATCCTCATAAATCTTCTCCACGCCCTTTCCAGGTTGACGATATACCTCCTATAACACGAACACAATACTCTAAATGTGGCCTCACCAACGTCTTGTACAACTGCAACGTGACCTCTCAACTTCTACACTGAATACTCCTGATTGATGAAGGCCTTGTGCCAAAAGCCTTCTTCACCACCCTGTCTACCTGTGATGCCACTTTCAGGGAACTGTGTACCTGCACTCCTAGATCCCTCTGCTCCACAACACTCCCCGTCTACACGTGACGCTATTTTAAGGGAATTATGTACCTTTTTTGCCATTTTCTTGTCTCTGCCGTTTGAAGCCTCTGCAGACAGGCCCAAGGCCTTTTTCCGTTGGTTCTGGGCCTGGATTTGTTCCGTTGGGCCGTGTGTCTGATCTGGTTGAGCCTGTTTCCCTTCTACACCGTTCGAAGTCTCTTCCCACTGGATGTGGGCCTGGCCTGCCTCTGTTTCCCCTCGATCCCGCTGCGCTGGGCCCGACTCCTCCTTATTGTGCATCTGGGCCTTATGCCAGCGGACTGAGGCCTGTTTCTGCTGGGCCGAGACTTGCTTCTCGCGCTCCCCCAAGGCCTGGCCTTCCGCCGGGCCCAGACTCACCTCCTCGGTGGCCTGAGAGGAGGCTAGGCCACTGTCAGAGGCCGGAGCGTGGGGAGACGCGCGTGGACCTTCTTCCCCGCTCCCTCAGGGCCTCGGTGGGCCTGCAAGGCCTTAGATACGGCCTGGAGCCGCCGGTGGATGAGGTAGTAGAACAGGCCGATGGATCCGAGGCCCACCACGAAGATGGTGGAGGTTACTCCCGTTGTTAGGCGTCGACCTCGTCTTCTCTCCAGGCTACACGTACACACGGGTGGCACGAACACATAGTAGTCCCACAGAGGGCCAAAGAGGGCCAGGCCTCCAATCCAGGGGCAGGGCCAGGAGACAGGGGAGGCCTCTATGCGAAGACAGACGTTGGAAAAGCTTGGGCCGCGAGATTATGAGGTAGCGGCTCGCTGCAAGAATGGCCAGGTTGAAAATGGAGGTCGCATTTGCCACAAAGATTAGTAGGCCGACAACTTGGCAGGATGTTCGACCTAGCGGGCCAGGAGAAGAGCAGGAAGGTTGCCGAAGTGATTGGCTGCAGGCCTCCACAGTAGAGGAGGTCAGAAACGGCCAGGTTGAGCACCAAGTAGTTGAAACGTGAGCGGAGACGAGGTTCAGAAATAAAGGCCAAAATGGTCATGAAATTCCCAAAAGTTCCCAAAACAGAAACAAAAATTCCCAACGTGGCCCCCACAAAGCGATAGCTCTGCACCGCGGGATCACAGGAGGTGTTAGAAAGCGTAAAATTCACCTCCATTTGCCCAGAGGTTGAAGTTAGAGAATGCAGAGAGAGAGAGAGAGAGAACTTTGTCTCGCTGACTCTACAACTGCGGGGTTTTATAGAGAAGTAGGAGGGGAAGTAGGGACTTCCTCTTCTCTGGGGAGCAGAGGGAGGGGCGGACGATGAAGGAGAAAGTTTTACAGACAGAGATGGAGAAATAAATACAAAATAATAGACAATAGACAACAGGTCCAGGAGTTGGCCATTCGCCCTTTCTTGCAGCACCGCCATTCAAATAGTGATCAATGCTGATCATCCACAATCAGTACCCTTTCCTGCCTTCTCCCCATGTCCCCTGATTCTACTATCTTTAAGAGCTCTGTCTAACTCTTTCTTGAAAGCATCCAAGAGAACGGCCTCCACTGCCTTCACAAACTCCTCTGGGTGAAAATTATTCTCATCTCTGTTTCTAATGGCCGACCCCTTATTCTTAAACTGTGGCACCTGGTCTCTGACCTTCCCCAACGTCGGGGAACATGGTTTCCCTGCCCTCTACGGGTGTCCAAACTGTTAATAATCTTAATATGTTTAAACAAGATATCCCTCTCATCCTTCTAAACCCCTGAGTATAGAAGCCAGTAGAGCGGGAGGCAGACGGAGAGAGGTGAAAATGAGAGGAGAGAGATGAGAGAAGGGGGGTGGGGCAGAAAGGGGAGGGAGAGAGAGGGCTCTAGAGGGGGTGAGGGAGAGAGAGGGGGATAAAGGAAGGAGGAGAGGGGGGGATGAGAGATGAGGGGAGAGAGAGAGGTGGGGAAGAGGGGGGAGAGAGAGAGGGGGAGAGAGAGAGGGGGAGAGAGAGAGAGGGGGAGAGAAGGGAGGAGAGACGGGGAGAGACATCGGGGAGAGAGACGGGAAGAAGAGAGCGGGAGAAGCGGGGAGAAAGAGGGAGAGTAGAGGGAGAGAAAGAGGATGCACGTTTGTTCAACTAACCCCCCTTTTTCCCCTTTCTACCTTCCCCCACTCTCACTTTCCCCTTTCTTTCCACCCCTTTCCCTTCTCTCTAACCATCTTCTCTCCCCTTCTCTCTACCTCTCCTCTCCCCTCTCTCCCTCTCCCCTCCTCTCTTCTCATTCTCCCTCCTCCTCTCTCTCTCTTCTCTCCCTCCTATCTCTCCCTCTCCTCTCTCTCCCCTCCTCTCTCGCTCCTATTATTCCTCCCCATACCCACCCATCTCCTTTACCATAGTATCATAAAAACCCCCCTCCTCTCTCTCCTCTCCCTCCTCCTCTCTACACTCCTACGTACAACCCCCCTCCCTCGCCCCAGCCCCCCCCCCCCCCTCCCCCCTCCCCCCCCCCCCCATCCTCCCCCACCCCCCCCCCCCCCCTCCCCCCCCCTCCCTTACCACTTCATTTCCCCTACCCCCATTTTTTCCTCTCCCCCCACTATATTTCTTCCCCTACTCATTCCCTCTTTTTCTCTCTACCTCCCTTTTCCGTTTTTCTCCACCCTTCTATTTTTTTTTTTTTTTTTTTTCTTTTTCTTTTTTTCTTTTATTCCCACTCCCATGGTCCCTCACAACACCTTCCCCCTCCCATCCCTCTACTCTCTCGAATTCTTCTCTCCTTTTTCTTCTCTCCCCCCACCATCCCCCCTCTCTCTTCTCTCTCTCTCTCTCCTCTTTCTCCTCCATTCCTTCTCACACCCCCTTCCTCGCACTACTCCCTCCCCCGCTACATCCCCCCCCCCTCACCGCGACATCTCCCCCTCTCTCTCCCCTCTCTTTCTCTTTCAGCCTCTAAGACTTTTCTCTGCTTAAAAATTCTTATTCCTTACGTTCTGCTTTTTCTACTAACTCTTCTCTTTCCTTATCTCTAGATCTCACACTATTGAATTATCCCCTCTCTCACCCTCTCTCCCCTCCCTCTCTTACAACAGATCCTTCCCCATCTCCCTCTCTCTCCCTCCTCCTCCTCGTGTCCCTTCTTCCTCACCCTCCCATCCCCCCCCAACAACAAACTCCCACCGTTTAAACCCCCCTCTCCCTCACAGAGCAACAGGATGTCGAGGGAGCTTCCTCCTCTCGCTTGTTTGTTCCCCTCTCCCTCGAGGAACTTCCCTTCTCCCCGCCCCCGGATATTTACCAACTCGCTCACCCACCAGTCTCCCCTGAGATCAAAAACCCCCCTCCCCACCTCTCCTCTCCCCTACACCCGGCACACGCATAATACCTCCCTCCTCTCTCCCCCTTCTTTCTCCGCCCCTTTCTCTCTCTCCCCTTCTCCTCTTCCCACACCCCTACCTCCCCCTCTCCACTTTCCCCTAGTCTCACTTAAATTGCTATCTTTTCCTTCTCATTTCTGGCTTTCTGGCTATCTAATCTCTCTCACCATCCCCCCCCTCCCTCCCACCCCTCACGCATCCACAACAATTTCGCTGATAACAGTCCTTCCTCCCTTCTCTCCTACTCCCCTTCTCACATCTCCACCCTATCACCTCCCCCCCTTTCCCTTGGCCTACTCCACCCCCTTAATCCCCACCCCCCCATACTCCTACCCCCCTAAACAAACCTACTCAATCTTCCTCCCTCAACCGATCACCATAAAGAAATCTCCCCGATAATCCCCACCCCTAAAAAGAACTCTACCCCCGCGTCCCCACACCTATACACATCCACACATTAAACACACCAACCAATTTCAAAACAATTTACTATCCATCATACCACCACCCCTCCTCACCGGTACATGGTAACTCACCACACCTTATCACACCTACTCCTTCCTATCCTCTTCCTTCCACCCTTCCCTTCTCTCTCCCCATTCTCTCACCACCCCCCTCCCATCTCCTCACTCCCAACAATCCATATCCATCTCCCACCTTCTCCCCCACCCCCACCACCCCCATCCCCTACACCTCAACCAACACCACACACATACACTCTACTCTATCACCACTCCCCACCTCCAACCCCCTACATCACCAACACCCCACAAAACAAACCCAAACCCCCACATAACCACTCGCCCACCCCCCCTCTCCCCTAACACTCACACCACCCTTTCCACCCTCTCGGCTACCTATCATAGCCACGCTCATCCTTCCCACTGCTCCCTCCGCTACCCCCTCCCCCTCGCTCCCCCTCCCCGCTCCGCCCCACCTCCCACCCGCCAACCCTCTCCCCGCCTCCCCCCGGGCTCCAACACTCCGCCGCTCACCCCCTCACCTCCCTCACCCCCTTCTCCCCCGCCGTCCTCCTTCCTCTCCCGCCTCCTCTCCCTCTCACTCCTCTTCTCCCTCACACATCCCCCCTCCTCCCACCTCCCTCTCCCTCCCTCTCTCCCTCCACATCACCGTCCCTCTCCCTCCTCCCCTCTCTTCCCCTCCTTCTCCCACTCCCCCTTCACTCTCCCCCTTCTCTTTCCCTCTCTCCTCCCTCTCCATCATCCACTAACCTTCTCTCCTTCTCCAGTTCTCCTTAACTCAATTTATCCTCTTTTCCTACTCAATTTTTATACTCTTCTCTTAGAACCACATCACTCTCCACTCTTTATCGCTATACTCCAATAACACCACACTTTCATAATCCCCCCACTATATTCCCTCCATACGGTCCAATCTCCCACACAAACATCCACAAACTACAAACCCAACCCCAAACCTCTCCACTCCCACACCTCAGCCTCTCACAACCACCCCCCTCCCCAGACACTACTCCCCTCCCTCACCCGCCAACTCCCCACGCTCACCTCCCCCCTACACACCATAACCATCCTCTCATCCTCTACATCTAATACCTCGTCTCTACC